>DWHO01000987.1:0-16947 GCA_018247575.1 Eurytides lysithous rurik
ATATATATATATACATATATATATATATGCTTTTGTATAATATATCATCTAGAAATCATCGTGGCTCTACTCTTGTATGTGTCAGTTCTAGGAAAAAATAATGTCCATACATACGAAAAAATTAACAATTTTTATTAAAAGAGATTGTTTCTGTCCTTCTCAAATTAATATATCGGCCTGAAAGAAATACGACTAATAATGAAAAAAGACTGAATCTGATACTCACTACAACCAAGAAAAAAATATATATTGGTTTGACTGGCCCGTTGGTGTAGTGGTTAGTGCTCCTGACTGCAAAGGCAAATGGTCGTGGGTTCGATTCCCACCCAGGACAAAATATTTGTGCGATGAGCAGTGGTAATTATTCTGTGTCTGGGTGTTATTTATCTATATAAGTATGTATTTTAAAAATATATAAGTATGTAGATCGGTTGTCTGATTGCCATAATACAGTCTCTGCCTAGTTTGGGATCAGATGGCATTGTGTAAGATGTCCCATGATATTATTATTATTATATATATTCCGTTCCTGTTTACAACCTTCACATTGAAACCGTTGATCTGACGCACAATCCATCAATAATGAGGACATTAACAGGAACCTCGCTCAACCTTTTCTACACACTCTTGTTTAATGTTTATCTACATTCTACCTTATAATGGCCTTATAATAACTTCATCACATTTAATACCGGTTTGAATTTCATCAAACATGGCTATATTACATTTCAATATAATAGGGCTGTACCAAAAAGAAATACTAAAATTTTGGTGCCTGAACGTACTGCCGACCGGTATTTTTTGCGTGCGGCGTTGAAATGCCTAAAGGTATTCTTAGTATGACGAGGATAAAAACGATCATATAATTTTGGTGGCAATGCGATCGACGTATAAAATCACTTGTTACTTGGACAACATGCAACAATTATCGGTAATGGGTCATGATTGATCTATTTAATATGTTTTAAACGAACGATTAGAAACCAAAGTTTCGTAACCGAATTATGTCTGTCTTTCAGTAAATTTATTATGATTATACTTTAATTGTTTACAAAAATAATATAACCTATTTTATTAATTCAAGTCAAGTTACTTCGAAAACAATATGTGTATTTGAAGAAACCTAAATTTCATTTATTATTAATAACTCTGAGTAAGACATCGACTTTTTCAACTCATATTTTACAATAAATTTAAACGTACTCGTAAATGAAAGTAAGTGTATTACTTCTTAAGCATCAGCTTATGTCATACTCTGCCTCAAAAACTACACCTATTCGCTAATTCAAGCGAATCTATTGATCAGTCTATGCATGAAGAAGACAAACAAACAAATGTAATATGGAATTTATGATGTTAGTGAATTAAACGACTAAGATCAGATTTTTTGCATTTCCTTCAATGGTGTATTAAATACATTATTGTGTTTATTTTTGCTTGACGATTTTAATTGTAGGAGGTATTCAATTAAAGAAGTTTACAGCTGTTTTAGAAAAAAATATATAGTATTACATTCTATATCTAAACTGCTCACAATTAAACTGCTGAAAGATAAAATTTTATTTAATCGATGTTGCTACTAGCGCACTTATTAAAGCTATTGCATTTCACAACCCGCTGAGAAACAGCACTCCCAGTTCGATTTACGAAAATCCAATTTTTAAGAACCGGATCACTAAAATTATGCTCCCGTTTACGCCCGAGGCGGCGACGTCGATCATTCAACAGAAATTCGTGTGGGAGACCCGTCTACGATAAAATGTAATTACATATCACTTAACAATAATTTCAGCTATACTATAATAAAATGAGTAAATTTTTATTTAAAAAATGACAACCAATTTTAAATAATATCAAGACATCTCTTATAGTAACCAGACGACTATATTCATAGTTATATATTTTAAATGCATGCTTATATAGATAATTAACACCCAGACACAGAACTAATAGTTATGCTCATCGCACAAATTAAAATCTAACAATACCTTCAACATATATTTCCTGTTTTAAATTCTCTGCTATACCTCTGAAGTACTTGAAATCACTCTGAAGTACTAATAAGTCATTGAAATCAGTCGATAATTGGTTGAGATATCGCGTTTAATATATTCGAAAACAATTCGAACAAATTAAGAACGTCCGCTGTTTCGAAGAATGGATACTAAGTTAGTGACTTCGACAAATCTCTAAAAATCTGTACGACCCCTCCTCTCGCCATTCATAACCTCTAAAATGTTAACCGAGTGGTAGTATTAATCAAAAATTTTAGTTCAACGAAAACTCCTATTCTTTGATAAGTTGTTGATGAGAAAAATCAATTAGGACTTTAATTGGTCACATTAAAAGCCTGAAACGTTATTTTGCCAATACCTCATGCTTTCCCTCATAACCTTGCCGTACCTGAATAAGAAATATCAAAATTGAACGATGCTTAATTAATCAAAGAGATGACATTACGTTACTTTCTTCATCAAACGTCCCGTTATTTTGTTCAGAAATAAGGCGAACCCACTTTATTTGCAAGGAAAAGGTCGAAACAGTACTTTGAGGACAGTTTCCCCATTGGTGACAAATTTATTTTAGCATTACCATCGTACGCCCTGCGTGTAAATTACATATTTATTATACACATGGATTTATACGTTTTTATTTTAAATCGTTTTCATGACAAACGAGCGAATTACGAATATACAAGGCGACTTGTTTGGCTTAGATGCTAAGCCGTTGTCTTCGACAGGAAAAGTCGGATATTCGATTCCTCCTCGAAGAAAGTTTTTGTGCAATCTTCAGATAACTGTTTTGGTTCCTGACGTTTGTCGCCTATACCTTACGTAGAATATAATAATTCAAAAATGCAGCAGAACTCGAAATAACGTCATGATATATTCACTCAAACTACACTATAAATCCGATTTAACCCCTTAATGCTATTTTTTTAAATCAATTTAGGTACAAAAACATAAGCAAACGCAAATTTTAAGAATGGCAATAATCTACCATCCAACGTGACAGATACGGACTTAAAATAATTGGAAAATTATATTTCTATATTAACCGTGACCCATACGGAGCTGTAATATTTTGCGACATATAAAATAACAGTGACCGTGACGTTCACGGAGCTGCACAATTCTGCCGGTAAACGTTGTGCGTATATGTCACGGAGGTGTGCATTAAGCGGTTAATGACCCGTTTGGCGCACTTGTTAAAGTTTCGGCTTCGGCGTCGCTGCTCGTGGGTTCGATTCCCAAATGGGATAGATATTTGTATGAACTACAGATAATTGTTTCAGATCCTGGCGTTAGCCCGTGTGAAATATCTAAAACTTATATAACACCAGAAATTTCTATCTTACAAAAGCTAGAATTTTCCAAGATATAGCGTTAGAACTACGTAGTTACGAGCAGACGGAGAGCTAATGATCAGGCACACTATATTCTAATCTATCTCCTTAAGAAAAACAGATAACACACATCTCGACGACTGCCAGCTAAATATCGTACATCGATGTTTCTGGTTTTCCCTTTTTCTGCTGCTGGTTTGATTTGTGTTTCATAAGAAAACAGCTGACTTGGAACGTACGTAATCACGTTTATCTGTTACTACCTGACCAAATTGTCGTAACATTTAGTCGCGCACCTGCATTAAATTATTACATAACGTTATATTTTTTTTAACTTTATTAACTATATTTTTTTTTCATTTTAACCAAATTTTTAAAATTTTTGTAGCTATTGCTAGCATTAACATCTATAAAGGTGATAAAAAGTAAATATTAAAAAAATATTATAAATTGTAAATTTCTTTTATACATATTGAAACATAGCACTACAGTGAATATTTTGTTCTAATCCACAATGTTACGGTATTTAAATGGTTTGTTTGGGACTAAGTCGAATTTTAAATAATTGTAATATAATCAACTTTTTCTATGCAGTTTATATACGTACATATTATCATCTTGTGCTATATCAACAATAAAAAATGATCATGAAATATTATCTCAGTATTTATTTTACATCAGATAACATACCATAATTAAAACTTGCACAAATATTGCTACGTCAAAAATCAATTACATATACTTACTTCGACCGCGTCTCCGACAGTTGCTCCAATTATAATTCGTGTTCTCGATAAAAAAATGTTTCAATAACCAACTACGTTTGCTTCGAATGATGGTCATCAAAGTGTTAGTTGTTAAAAGAAAAGTTAATTATATTCGACGCGTTCCTCCTTCTTTTGTTGTGTTATCAATTAAATTCAAGCTAATTATGAGTCTACTTAATCAAATTTTATCATGTAATAAGTCTCTTTTGCGGAATCCGAGATGTAACAACACTGCATTGCCATGCAATAATGTTTTGGCACCACTGATTTCAGGTTTGAAGGGCAATCTTACCAGCGATACTGGGCATATAACATCTTAAGTCTTTCAACAAGCAAAGCTGAGGGCCAAGCAGTTTCTGCAGAACACTTTTGTTATGGGCAGACATGTCGCTTAACATCGCCTCGCCTCGTGGCTTCTCATTTGTTCTAAACTCGGCCCATTCGTTTCCCCTCCGACGTCTTCACGTTCCCCTCTGTCGTGACGGAGGGGCCAAGGCCGAAACGTGGTCAGTGGCAGAGCCAAAGTCTAGGCCCGCCACTGGGGTCTGGGAAACATTAGGCTAGTTCCTAACTCCCATGGCCTCCATGGACTTGGGGGGTTCGTTGGCAATATCGAAATTGGCCGAATAGGAAAGCGCATATTCTGGAGCGTCTTGCCTGTAAAGAGGGGAACTGGGGGCTTTCGCATACTGAGGAGGGGCTGCCAAGGCGGCCAGAGCTGGCGGTGTCACGATAGTGTACGAGTACGACATAATCCATTCTTGCCTTCGCGAGGGCGGGTATACGTTATGATTTCTCTTACGTAAAAAAAAAGTCTGAATAAAGCAGAAATGTGAGTTGGACTTTAAATCGCTGCAGGAGTTGGCTAAATGCCAATGTTAGTTTTTTTCCCCCAAATATGTCTAACATATTATACACATAACGCATACGCTTATTTTGTATCAATTTCCGTCGCCAGCAGCGATAATTTTGTTAATTTATAATTAATAACTTTTTGAGCCTTTTCTCAGCAATGAATCATATATAGATGGTGCAGATGCTACTTTATTTATACAAATGTTAAATAGTAATGAATATTTTCTTTCGTTTTTACATCTGTTTATACGCCACGAAGGATATTTAAACGGTTTGCTGTCGGCAGTCTATTTCCAGGCGTTTTATTATCAGTTGTTACACACACAATGGTTAGACTAAATGAATAATGTTTATTTAATAATTGATAACCTACCATTGACGTTCCTTCCGTTGGTTTTCTAAATAACATTATCGTAACGTTGTTATATTTCTCATCAATAGCAAAAATAATGACGCATCAGAAAAATAAAAACAGAGATGTATAAAAATTTATGTTGAGGTTTTTATCATCCGTCAATGACATCCTTTGAGTAAAAGTGGTATTCGTATATTGCCTTATTAAAATTACTTTATCCTTCCCATTCTCTTTGTTTATTCCAAACTGAAAGATTTGCATTTTAACTAAAATAATCTAGTTAGAAAATATTGTACACTATCGATAAATCTATTGCCAGTCTTACACTTCTGAATAATTAAAAATAATGTTTAAACAACAAAAAATTCTGATATCGGGTTAGACCAAGAATACTGAAGTCCTTGTACAGTATACTGTACAAAGACCTTTTGTTTTATGAATCAAGCTGACAAACGAGTAAGCGGCTCACCTGATGTTAGGTGATCGTCGCCGCCCATTGCCGTTTGCAGCATTACAGAACTAGCAAATGCATTGCCAGCCTTTAAGGAGTGGAATTTTGGAAAGAGAGGGTGGAGGAGTGCGTGGGGGGAAGGAGGAAAGGCGGAGCGAAAGGGGTCTCCCGAGAATGGAGGAAGAGGGAGGGAAGTAAGAGAGAGAAACTACACTGGAATTCGATACTGCTACGTTTGAGAATAGTTATATGATATTTTTCCAAACCGAAAATCATGCCTATTAGTGTTTTCCTTTATCGTCTATGTGTATAAAACAAAATCTTAAAAAACTTAAAGTCAAATATAACCTGCAACACACGTATTTAATATACAGCATAGAATAATTTCACATGATTGTTCATACATGAATTTTGAGTGTCAAAATACTAATGTTTGACATCTGGCTTATCTGATATTTACAACTTCATGGCAGACGTTATCTTAGCAGCAGATATTTGAACATACCTTCTATTGCATATCTTCAAAACTTAACAAGATTTTTTAGATAAAAAAACATTTGGCTGAAAGATATTGTTCACATTATTTTCTGTACCACGAATATCCTAGATCAAAACAAAAATGTTACTTAATTACTGGCAATAGTAAAAGTAGTACAAAGAACAATCAAACTCCGAGAGCAGCTTTATCGAATTCCATTCAGCTGCCGTTATGTTTTTAAGTAATCATTTGGAACTATTTTATAGAGCGTGTTCAAAAATACGTGCATGTGAAAGTACGAAAAGCATTGGATGTTTTAATTGAAAAGGGATATATTGATTATAACAAAGATGCAAAGGAATTAGACGTGAATTTATCAAAAAGTTATACAAATTTATTACTATTTTGTACAAAAAAATAGATAAATTATCTACATGCATATAAAAAGGATTCGTTATAATCAGAGTTACTTGAATAACTTCAATTAAATTTCGTATGTTTGTTTCGTACTATTACATTTATAATTGTAAGTAATCGGTAAATAGGCATATGCTGCTACCATTAACAGTTAAATATTGCTAATGCAATCCCGTGTCCTGTGGAGACCATAACATTTTTAGGTTTAACAATGGACTCAAAGCTACGGTGGGGCCCTCATATTGATAAACTTGCGAGTAGACTCAAGTGTGCATCATTCGTGATCAAGAAAATTAGATCTATCACAGATGTTGAAACAACTCGCATAGTTTATATTAGCTATTGCCATAGTATTATGTCTTATGGCATACTACTGTGGAGTAGTGCAGCTGTTATAAATGCAATTTTGTACTGCAGAATAGGGCTATTATGGGCTTAATGCAAGAGTGTCATAAAGAGAAAAATTTAAGGCTATAAATATATGGACTATTGCTTCTCAATACGTATATGAAAATGTTATGTACGTTCACAAAAATATTAATGACTTTAATTAATTTAATATTAATGACATTATACATATATTATACGATTAAAAATTTTTTTTTCGCTAAAACAAACTTTTTCTAACATTAATCATCATTATTAAATTAAACTTGCAACGAATAACTGTGAGTGTAAAGCCAATATTTGTGAGCCGGCAGGTAAATGAAATAGCTTCAAATAAGATTTCAAAAGCGGTGTAGGTTAGAATTTTGGGATTTATATAAGTTGGTAAGTAGTTTCTTCACGAACGGCCCTTGCTCAAATATAAGCTATGTCAGCGAAACTGCAAAAGGGGAATATCTAGTTAGCGAGTTAAACACAAAATCGGTCCATTGCAGCTGTACTCAACCCGCGGCCCGCGGGTCACCTTAATAATTCGAATTAAACAACTGCTTCAGACAACGGGCACTGCAACTTATTTGAAACGTCAGGAAATGGTAAATAATGTTCCGACATAGACGATGAATCAGTACATAGTTGTTTAATTCAATTTGTAACAACCCATCGACAAATCATTTGTTTATTGTCCAGTTAAAGTCCAAGAAAACCTAATTATCATTGCCAATTTTTTTTGTGGCTACACACGACACAGTATTTGTGATCCCTATGAGAATAAAGATCGAGAACCACTGGTATATTGGGACGGACACAGTGGAATCTCATAAACTAATGCGGCCGATCCCGTATCAAGCTTATGACGCAAACGGCATGTGTTTATCATAACATACAAACATGAGAGATTGTTTGCTCTGGATTCATCGGAGTGTCTTTCCGACTTGTAATGCACTGAATAGTTAAAACAACAATGTCAAATGTATGCCTTGTCATTTATTTCTAAGTTAACAGACAAACGATTTCGGAAAATTTGTCAGGACGTCAGGGAAAAACTAATATCTTTATAGGACACAAACTCATCCCGTTTTTGTGAACTTTGGATGCAAGACAACTAACATATAGATTAACATCTTACTTATAAAATTAAATCGTTCTATATTATTTTAATTACCAGCAGTTTTATGAAAAGTATACGAATATATGACCAACGTTTAAAGTATTTTGCAAGCAATATATTTTACTTTTCTTTTTATATCTAACGGTCCTATTTTTTGGTGAAAGTGTACTAAACAACCCTATGTTAGAGCTTATTGCTTCAAGTTAAAGATTCTCTGTAGTACTTCATATCTTTGTATTTACTTTTCATATATGAATATACATCAATAGGCGAACGAGCAAACGGCTGATGCTAATTGATCGCTGCCACCAAAGAATATCTGAGAATTCAAGAGACTTGCATATGTGTTGCCATCTAAGTGGGAAAAGGTTGTCCTTTAAGGTCCCTATGTTGTCATTCCGGATATACCGTTTACTATAGTTTTAGAGCTGCATGTACGGAAACTGAATGGTTGGCAATTTTGCTACATAGTTAATGCGGTTTGAAAGAAGGATATATGAGGTATATCAACAATAATGTTGTTCGAGTTAGCTGGCCACTATAAAATTCAATCTACTAAAGATAAACCATATGTGAGAGAGATATAACACGGATGTTTATATACAGTTAGAGGGATCCCTCTACTCTAATAGCTCTGTAGAACGGATACATATGATCCGACCGAAGGGGTAATCCGTGAGGTAATCCAGAGACGACGACATTGGAGTTCATAAGTCAGGCTTAAGGATCCGAACGACAAATCATATTTCATATTTTTTAATTGTTATTTAATAAGTTTCTACAGTTCTCATCTACAACGATATAACTAAATATAAATAATTGACGTATCTAAATATAAATATGACGATTATGATCATCATCCATTTTTAATCACTATTGGTAAACTTCTACAATTCATTTAAGATTGAAAATACGTCATGAATAGTTCCCTGTATTAATATTCTTGTGTTTATAGAATTATTGCAATGATATTTAGAGTACTGCGATTTTTAATTACATTGTGTGAGTTGAGTGTCTAGAAGATAATCAAGTTAAAATTGAAAATATGTTATATCCAGTGGCGGTACTACCATACAAGCTTTGGGCTTGCCGTACTAAGGAGTAAATGTGCTAATTAAGATTTATAAATTTTATTCCTTAGTAGAACAAGCCGGGCTTTTGAGCTTGTATGATAGTACCACCACTGGTTATATCATAATATTCCGACTAACCTGTTGGTGTAGTGGTCGGTTGGTAGTTGGTGACTGCAAAGCCAAAGCTTGAGGGTTTAATTCCCGCCCAGAACAAAATATTTGTTCTGTGTCGGAAAATTAATTATCTATAATCTATAAAATAATCAGTTGTCTGTTATATGGTACAGGCGCGGCTTAGTTTGCATTCAGAGGCAATGTATGAGATTTCTCATATTATATATAATATCAGTATTTATTTAAATATCTATCGAGAACTGCAAGAGATCCGCTGGGTCTGAAAGAGGTTAAATAAATCTATCTTACGGCAATTATCGCAATGGATCAGATTGGGCGTGAGAATAACCTTAGTCGGGATACCTATCCCGATTCAAAGATAAAACAAAATCCAAGTGCAATAAATAAAAAGCCTTTTATTTCCTGCACTTGTCAATTATTTGTATAAAGTAATTATAGTACATACTAAGTATATATACATACAAAAGTTACTCAATACAAAACGTTACATAGTTTGTCATCATAAACATTGTAATTTGCTATTTATATATTCGTAAAAAGCTGTTTTAGCGAATATATAAATAGTTAAAAGTTTTTTTTTTTGGAGAATTGAATTTGAAACAAGCCTACATGAAAATAAAACTAATATCCCCAAAGGTTTTCAATTACTGTTGAAGATACTATGTAATTTGCTACTTGCTTACTTATTATACTATATAAGTAAGCAACTACCAAATTACATAGTATCTTTAACAGTAATTACAAGTAAAAATTAAAATAATATTAATTCAAACGCAATTCCTAAGCTAGTATTAAATAATAATAAGCAAAGATCAACTGAGTGAAAACCACACGGTGTTTATAACTTAAAAGTGTTTCAACGTTTAAAAACTTCACGGATTTAATATAATTATAGTTTTTACCGTCGAAACGGTAATTGGCGATGAATGTATTGAAAACGGTCAGTTTTCACAATAACGAACTTTAAACGTGTGCACCCGAAAGGAGAATAAGCACTGTCTCTGCTGACCTCGAAATTACTGACAGTCTTTAAGTTCAATTATTTCGCCGTCTGCGCAGAACTCTGATGCCTACACGTAATAAGCCACATGTAGTTTGTGAAGGGAGCTGAGTAAACTGACTACGTTCCAATATCATCACAACACTGCAAGTGTTATGTATATTCTTTAAGCCATAACAACAATTTGTACTTTAAGTATTACAGTGAGGTTCTTGTAAACTTGCCATACAATTTATAGGCTTGCGAGCATGTAACCTAATACTTAATAATAATAATAATAATAATTTATTGCAACAAAGAAACAGAATACAATATTAAAATTATAAGTAACAACATTAAAGCAAAAGGAAGCGGCTCAGCATAACCTGAAACAGGAGAAGTATCCCGTAGAGCGCTGGTCTTCAGCCACTCCTCTACTTTTACTTTAACTATTTATATATTCGTAAAAAGCTGCTTTAGCGAATATATAAATAGTTAAAAGTTTTTTTTTTGGAGAATTGAATTTGAAACAAGCCTACATGAAAATAAAACTAATATCCCCAAAGGTTTTCGGCAAGACAATGTAAAGATATAAATGAAACACTTTTAAACAATTCAAGTCGACAAGACAATGTAAGGTTAAAAAACATATTAAAAAAATTCGGATTATCTCATCCCGGTTACTACAAAAACTTAGCCAAGTATGAACGTAATGGATAAACTATCTGGATATAGTTTATCCATATATACTGGATAACAAGATACGTAATGGATAAACTGACGGAATTTTATATATAATGTTTATTAATACTAAATTTAAAAATTAATAAAACCCAGCACGCGCTCAAATTTAATTTAAAGTCAGTATCTGGGTTAAAGCTACTTAAGGTTGACCTTGTGAATGATATGTGGAAAGGGCAAACGTAGAAAGACTGATTAAGAGAACTCTCGAGATTCCCAAGACGAACATATTCGAATAAATTGATATATATCGTATCGTACATTGTCTACAACCTACAAACCGTCTACTAATTTCTAAACACTGCCTAAAACCGTCACGTATCTCTACAAATAAAAAAAGGTTTACGATCATTTTTCAAATATAAAAGACAAGAATCATCTGTGACGTGAAATCTTTTCTTCGTCGTCAAGCACAGGGCACTGACATTAATATCGGTGCCAGTTCCAGGGTCCGAATACATTATACTGATTTTATATTCGTCTATATTGGATCGTCGCCTACAGTGGGTTGCCACGGTTCGTTGTATGTATAATACTGACGGCACTCAAAGATAATCGCTTACCCGCTGCGGGGTATTTTCTAGAACATGTTTAAATCGGGGGCATTCCCTTCGAGAGCATCGAAAACTGCCTTGACCCAATAACGTCCGCTAGATACCGAGCGCCTTGGTCGTGTGAGCACAATATATTTATTAGCAATCAGTTTTATCGAGTGCGAACGACCACTGTAAACAACTGCGACGGCCTCAAGACCATGATACGTAGTACTCAAGTTTTACTTCTTACAAAGTTATTTAATTAGCTCCAGACAATTTACCAATGACACTGAAACCTTTCAGTGTCATTTGCAAATTGTCAGGGTTTTGGAATACTATCTCCATTGACAGACGAAACATTGCACACCTGACTCCGGTTTCAAATAGACGGATGGTCAAAAACTTGCTGTTTACACGACTATACACAGAGTGTATTGTGTTCAAGGTTCACGCGAGTCAGGGAGAAGGGAGAGGGAGGGTTTTAAAGCATTTTTTTATGGAGTAGGCTGACAAACGAGCAAGCGGCTCACCTAATGGTAAATGATTGCCGCCACCCATGGATATTTGCAATATAACACTTGCAAATGCGTTGCCAGCCAATATTGGGGAATTTTTGAAAGAGGAAGGAAGGAGGAGTAAGAGCGAGGGAGGAGGAAATAGTAAACGTGAGGCGGAGGGAAAAAGACAGGATGGAGACAAATGTAGAGGGGAATGAGAAAGTGAAGAAGGAAAAGAAGGGATAGGCCATCGACCTCCTCACTCTCCGGACGAAACACGGAAACAAAAACACACTTTACACCGATTTTCTATAAGGTGGTGGTACTTATCCGCTTCGAGCCGGCTAATTCAGCAGCGAGAACAGCTGCGTGGCTCTATCACATTAAAAAAAGCATAAAAAGCCTTACACGACCCCAAGAAGCATAGGCTATAAGACATATAGACTAAAAGATGACGAAGATGGTTATCTCAATTTTAAATGAGAGTTATCAGTTACACGTCGAAACTTTATAAAGTCCCTAGGACAAACATTATTCCATGAAAGTCACAGTCAAAGTTCTTGAATAAAGTCATATAAAAACAATGAAAAAACACGCGACTGAAAAAGTGAATGCAAAATGCGTCGAAATAATACTGAAAAAAAAATTTGTTATAAACAAATTCGTTATCTTTGAGAGGTAATCACACCTATACTAAATTGGTTTTAAACATACAATAACAAAGGTTGAGAAGTCGACACTCTGCGAACAAAGTATCAGTTGCAAGGATATCGAGTTTAAAATAAAAGAATCCATAAAAAAAACCAAAACCGGCTCGGTTTCAACTCTTAGCCGATATTTCGATGTATTAAAGTCGAATCAGTCAACGTCTATTATTCAGTTATTCAGACAGTATTATCTAACCATATAAAGAACTAATTGCAACTAATAACAACTGTTAACAATACTTTATCACCAACTCCTTGTTAAACACACGTACGTACATACATGTATAACATAAGTATGTTTATATGACTTACTCCATTAGAATTTGCTCTGTGAATAATGCATGCTTACTACATTTCAGCCTCTGAGATGTAGTAAGCATTATTCAAGGGTAGGAGCGTAATAAATTTATATCATTTATTTAACAGTTTGAATCAACCTTGTTTGCTTCATTTTTACACTAAATGCAATACATCACCAGCAACAAAAAACCTGTACCAAAGACAATTTTCTCTAGAAATCGTATAATATAAATTTCAAACCATGCTGAGGCACAAGTATTGGTATTATCCAGAGAGTTCAGCTCCGGAAATTAATAGTTAAAATTTACAGTGATGTAAACAAACCACATGAGGCCGACACCATAGATATCCAATACTTACGCTCCAATTACACATAAAGCGCAATTGTTATGTAAATCTCGTTCTGATATAACTTGTACGTGAGACTGACCCCGCAGACTCGTACTTTCTATTATACTTTCACAGCTATTGTGGATCGGCCGGTGCGAGCGTGTCGTAATCGCCGAATACACGAAGCGTCAACGCTTCATCTGAGCGCCGAGCGTTTATGGGCGTCCATTGTGGGTTGTGACGTCACATTTGCAAGTCGGAGGTCGACAACATTTTCGTCACGCCTACGCTGGTTTTCACTTTTAATCCGTAGTTAGAATCTTCTTTAGTCGTGCCACTTTTAGGAACTGTTAAGACGATGGCGTCAAAATATTGTCTTAACGGTGACGTCACATTTACAAGTCAGAAGTCGAGAACATTTTCGTCATGCCTACGCTGGTGTATGTTTTCACTTTTGATCCGTAGTCAGAACCTTCTTTAGTCGTGCGACTTGTAGGGACTGTTAAGACGATGACGTCAAAATATTGCCTTAACGGTGACGTCACATTTGCAATCGGGAGACATTTTGTTTTAAAGATTATATAAAACACGGTTTGTTACTCGTAGTTCTGTTTCTGAGTAAAAGTAGACGATCATCGACTTAGGCCTAAAGTTAGAATTGTATATGTTTAAGCTTAAGAAAAGTTTGTTGTCAATATTAAAGCCACAATTGCAATTCAATGTTATTTAATCAGATGTTTTAAATAGTTTCTAGCTATCTAACGTTTTTAGTGCAATGTAAGTGTAATATGGCTGTCAATTATGCTAGCAAAACCGTTAGCTTATTATCACTAACTAAAGATTTACATAGTTCCTGAGATAGAGAATGAAAACATCACATCACGAACGTTAAAAAGGGCTGTTAAAAACCAAGTGGTGGCCAAGTTAAAAACGATTGTAAGCTATAATCTACATGCATGTAACAAACGGAAAAGATAAATTTAACGGCGAGATAAGTTTTTAAAAACGGTAAAAATATTCATGTTTACATTGTATCTGCAATAAAGATGTCGCCAAATCTTTAGGACTCTTTATTTCTTTTTTTTACAGTATATATTAGCATGAAATCTTTGTAAGACGGCCTTGCCATTTAACCAAAGTGGTACATTAAATAGTACATGTGATAGATCGTTTACTTTCCGATTCCGTAAATGAAATTTTTGATATCTCTATATGATGCATATCGGCTTACTTCGTTTCGCTATTTCTCACCCGGACGTTACTTGTTAATGTCAGTCTGTTTATATTTAACGAGAATGTGTAGGAGACATTGGTGTCATCTATAAAAAAACATATGCCATTAAATTGTCCAGAACTGTTTACTTCGCCAAATTGAGTCATTAGTCGTCATTTATCGGTATACGAAGACACTTGTAATGTACCTTTCCTTGTTAGACCTTACTTGAGATCTGTCACTTTATCAATTACAAGTCGCTATTCCTTGACGCGGTTTCCGTAGCGAGACTGATTATTAAATCAAATTCAAGGCGATACTATATCTATGATGTCTTTTGCTCTCTTTTACTCTCATCAGTTGAGTGTCAGTTATTATGCCGCCGAGCAGTATGATTACAGGCATATGGGCAGACCTTACATCTCTGGGTGACAACTCTGACACTATATTTTAAGTAAATGGACAAGAGTGTGGCTTACTATGAGATGCAGGGCTAGTTTTGTCTATCTCTCGTCGATTTACAATTATTGCCTCAAGGACAGTTATTGTTATTGTTTTTCGGCAAAATGTTGATGTGTTTACAACAGAAAATATTCATGTGATAGATCTACAAATACATGAAATAAGAACAAGTACAACAGAAAATATTCATATCTATCACTCTACAAATACATGAAATGAGAACAAGCCGTAGAACATTATTTTACAGTACAACAAAAGATCGGAATAATTGGAGAAGTGACGAACCAATGATGCTAAAGTAGATACACGCGATGTATCTAGTAGAAGTATAAATAAATAAAAAAGAAAACGAATATTAAAAAAAGATTTGATCAGATCACACTTATTTGCAGATGCCACACGTATCGATCCATAAATAATAACCTACCCTTATCAAGAAATGAACAATAAAATTTTTTCGTCATTTATAATATACTCGTGAAATAAATATTTGCTACGATTACTAGAGAATACTGAAGAATTTCAATTCAAGAATCGGATTATTTCAAATAGGTTTTCTCCAAAGGCAAATAATTCATTTGTCTTTAACATGCAGTCTTTTGTTTTGTATCAGTAACCCCAAAAGAGCTCGCTTATTTGATAGTCGACCCAGATCGTTAATTAGCATGTTATCAATTGTTTATATACTTTATTTGCAACAAGGTCGGTTACGTGAATCGTGGCGCCCGCAATACGACATCGAAAATCCTATTTCCAGAGACTTCTATCTGAGTTGCAAGCTTTGAAAGTTTAGCAACTAGCAGCTAACTAGGACTGAGACTATTCCTTATTCTATTTTACAATAACAATAAGTGGTCCACCCTAACGCTACAATTGCTTGGTCAACTTAGGTTCCGTTATTTATTCCGCTATCCCGTGACTGGCCTTAAGATATGTTTCAGGTTCAATTAGCATTAATTTTCGCGTTAGCAACATTGTATACCCGGTGAAGCTTGAACCGTGCTACTGTTCGAAATGTGCGATACGATTTTAGGTTAACTTGACTATAGATACTCGTACTAAATTGTTACAATCAGGTGATAACTATTACAGCAAACCATTCGTTACTACCGTTATATCTGAGAACTCAATGGACAATGGAAATTTAATCAAAATAACGAAAATGTGCTAAAATGTAAACATTTTGTAATACAAAACCATTCACAATCACTGTTTATGGGGAAAATGTGGATATAAGATAAATATGCCATGCACGTGATAACACACTTCACCATAATAGTTCAACGACACGCAGTATTATTAACTGCATGAGTTCAAACCTACTTGCTACACCCAGTAAATACCCTTCCAACATTGCCATTTCTATCGGAACACTATAATTCTTGACGGTAGAAAAACTCATTGAGAAAAGTCTTACCATGTACATACGTACGTCTTATGATGAAAATAAACTCTTTAATTGGCATAAATTAGTTTTTAAGTCTTTTTTTTTTATGGATTAGTCTGACTAACGAGCAAGCAGCTCACCTGATGGTAAGTGATCACCGCCGCCCATAGACATTTGCAACAAACTAGCAAATGCGTTGCCAACATTTAAGAGGGAGAAATTTTGAAAAAGGGAGGGAGGAAGAGTGAAAGAGAGGAAGCGGAGGGTGCAGGAAGAGGTAGAGGGAGGAGAGAGGAGAGAAAGGGGGGGAGGGGGATAGGCCACCGGCCACATTACTCGCCGGAACCCGATTTTCTGTGAGGTCGTGGTACTTATCCGGTTCAAGCCGGCCCATTCAGCAGCGGGAGCAGCTGCGTGGCTCTA
>DWHO01000988.1:0-16946 GCA_018247575.1 Eurytides lysithous rurik
CTCTTAACGTCTTGCGCTATTTTGACGTGCAATGTACGTCTTTGATAATTTTCTTCTATACTGAAAATAACGTAGTAATTAATAATTTTAATAATTTAATAATATATGTAATTATAATTAATAATTTTACTTACTACGTATTTCGATTCAACTAGATGTAAAACATTTTTACTGATCAATTAATAGCGCAAGAGTTTAAAAAGCAGATTAATTCTTTCTTTATCGGAAGTTTAATATTTAAATAAATAAAACAAAAAAAAAACCGTAAAGTATTTAAATTTAAGATGAAATATTAAATCGGTATAAAATAACTAGTATATTAAGAAGAAGACATTTTGCTACGTAAATCCGAAACAAAAAAAAGCTACAGACGAGAAAAAAGTAAAAAATAAAAAGGGAATTTTCAATCTCGATGAAGAAACTGACAAGTTGAACTTTAACAACGTTACTTCATGAAACGCCTGAGTATTTATTATTAGCCAACACTGGTAGTGAACATAGGAGAAATTTATCTCGTTATATTTTTAACGGCTTCTAAATGATTCTCTGATCGACGTCTGACGCATGATAATTTTCAATGACCACTTTCGATTTATTTTAACTACGAATATTTATCAAGGCTGCCATTTTAGACGTTGTATATTTTCGTTAATTAGCGAAAATATACTTTTTTTCGTTCAAAGCTCTTAAATTTGCGTTCCACGGAGTAAATAATAATTATCCTAGGTATAGATACGTGCAGATTGCTGTTGACAATATTTAACTATATCACCGTTGAAACAAATGAGTCATGTTAATAAAGATATGTAAATGAAATGCATTATAACGCACGTGCATCCAATGCGACTCGCATATAAAAAACGTTTATAACTCATCAGCATGCTATTTACGGAATTGCGGATATGTATATCTTATGTCAAACGTTATATGATTAATTTGTTTTTGTTATGAATAATAAGCATACAATTAGACTTTCGTTTTTAACGAAATGCTAATTTTGTTGAGCATCGTGCTACATGCTATGCGAAATGAATAATTCATAAAGTGGCTACCATATTTCTTTTTAGAAACCGGTTTCCTTACATTTCAAGTACTAAATGTCTCCTAGCCGTTAAAAAAATAAGATGAATTATATTTTATGTCCAAGTATCTGTTAGTTAAAATGTCGCTTAAGTTTTTATGGATCATGATCTCTTTTTTTCTGTCTCTTCTACTCTTGGAAACCAACCTTTTTTTGGTTATTCATACAGTCTCCAGGATTATTTGAACACATGAGATGAAATCGAAGGCTACTTCTCTAAGTCTTAGTTGTTACTGTTGAAATAGAGTTGGAACAGAAAGAAGATCTTAACCTAAAAAATGCAGCATATCCATAAATGTGCCCGCTAATGCGAAAAAATTTTAAATATAATAAATGCAGTATACCCATAAATGTGACAGATTAACACGCAATTATAAAAAAATCACCATGTCTATCTTTCGGCTGATTTATGTTTAGTTTAGAACGTGACAAGTGATAAACCTGTCGTCGTATAACGAGCAAACGCTGAACGGTGATTGTTCCGCATAAAAATCCGCCCATACTAAATTGTAGTTACAAAGGCTGTGCTATGACGTACACAATCCAACTTGCATAGTAAAATACAATCAATCATTAATAACTCTAGCCGTTCGACTTGCTACGATTACCATTTTGAAGTCCTTGAGGACAATTAAAATTGATAATGAACCCGCTCGTAGATAAATTAATAGTCATCATCAAAACGAGTACGCGCACTTGCGATGCAATGATGATTCGCTTATTCATCTAATTTTATGTCGGTGATAAACGCCTATAGAAATATTCGGAAGAAGAAAGAACATTATCAATATATCCCTCCTGACCGATTTCAACCGCGGCGACAAATCTATAAGGGATCAGTTAAATGCGTGGGATATATTTTAGTGCACAAACACAGGTGCACTCACTTTTCCTTTATCCTCGTAGCCCGACGAGACGGACCTGATACGACCGGTGAGAAATCAGGCGCGTAGGCGGGACGTCATTCTAACCTCTTAGTAACGACTCCAAGCTACCGCTAGATGGCGTAAATAAGTCTTACTTTCAAAACGGGTGATCAACCCGCATTGCCGTAACTAAACTAAAAAACAACAGTACTAAATCGTTATCTTCCGCTGGATACGAACCCACGAATAATGTTTTGTAAAGCACGGATCTATACCACTGGGCCGCGGAAGTGGATACGATAATTATTAAAAGATCGACCTAAGGACCTAGGAGATTGCATGATTAACTTAGAAATCCAACAACAATTTAAATTTATTATATTTGTTTCAGATTGTCGCGAACAATTGCCGAGCTTCAAAGAAAAGGGAACATTGAAGAATTGCTGAATTTATTAATTAATTAACTTTTGCATGTTGTAATGATTTATTCTGTGTATTTACTATTATCAATTTAAAAGTGCGTTTTAATGAATTTTCAAACGCATATGTCTAATGATGATTACTACAAAATGTGTGTTAATGTACTTTGGTTATACCAGAGAAATCACTAAAATGGTCATCTCTTGGATGAATGTCTGAGTTATATTAATTGAAAAACGTCAGTACGTTAGAGAGGATCTTGAGAACTACCCGACTGTAATCGCTACCACTAGGTCCACTGGAAAGGATAATCAAGTGATTAATTTTCAAAACTAAAAGAATACGAAAAAAACTTATATTATAAACCATAAAACCAAAGTGCTAGAGTCGCATCTAAATTTTACAACCAATAATATAAATAATTTTCTCTTATAGCAAAGAAGTAAGTTGTATAAATGATAATGATCAGAACTATTTATATTTATGAGACATTCAACCTAACAGGCTTAGATTTGTTTAGTCTACATATTTATAGAATGTATTCACCACATTGTACAAGATTGAAGACAGCAGATTATAATTTGAAATGGAAGATAGAAGAGCCTCTGGTGGGGTAGTCCGCGTTGGCAGTGTGGTTAGCTGGTTGTTTACTTTATGACAACAGCCACTAACGGCACTGCTCCTGCGTTCACCCCAGTACATCGTCAAAAAGAAGAATTAGATCAAGAAATCTTCATGTCAAGAGTCCTGCAACCGGTTCTTTTCTCATTTATATTTTACATACGTGTATGTAAATGTTTTTATTATTATATAAAAATACGTAGAATTCTCAATTTAATATAGTTAATATTTAATTTTTTCATATCACCAAATTTCTTATAGCCTGAAATCTTAAATGTGTGTGTTTTCGTATCTATTAATGATTAAATAAATAAAAAAAGAAAACTAATGTAATTTTCATAGCCATGATTGTAAAATTAATTTCTTTTACGACAAAGTCTTTATTTATTTACTATCTTCTCGTTTATAAATTTCTCTGTTTATAAAGATATATACTATATATATTTAAAATAATATAAGAATTTATAAAACAACATATATTTTAAATAAATTGTATTGTATCTTTCCTCTCCAACTACAGGTCAGTTAATTTTTCAGGTAATTAATTCTTTTTCTTGACAGAAACTTAAGCCCGTTTTACGACTACAATATATATTCACGTCGCAAATATTTGGGGCTTACTGTTTTATTTTGTTACTTCAGATGTTCTAAAACATTTTCTTTCGAATTTTTTAAACATTCAACAATCTGATGACCTTTTTACAACATTGACTTTATTAACTATTGATAATATTTTAACTTTTGCAATTACTTTTAGTGTTCATGAAAAAAAAACGGCAGTAAGACAGTTTACCTTATCATCCAATGGCACTTACTCAGAATTCTAAATATTTACTCGATATCAAGGCAGCCAAGGAAGGGATGAACCTAAATCTATTTATTTTACGGTGGTAGAGCCACGCAGCTGCTCCCACTGCTGTATGGGTCGACTCGAACCGGATAAGTACCACGACCTTAAGAAAATCGGCGTAAAATGGAAGTGTTTTAGCTTCCGCGTTTCGTCGGGTAAGTGAGGTGGCCGGTGGCCCATCCCACTCCCTTCCTCTCACTGTTTAGTAGTAGTGAAGCTTAGAAATTTAAGAATTCTCTTTTTGTAATTAATTTAAGAATAGTGTAGGCTGGGTTTTTAGATAATAAATTTGGAATACTTGGAAAAAACAGATTTATCTACTCATTTTGTTTCTGACAAAGTCGTGTTTAGTTGCCCAATAGTGTTTTGATTTTGTATAAAAACAATAAATAATTAGTTTGCTTACCAAAAATATTCAGTAAATTACTGAACAAGAAATTGGTCCGAGGTTTGTTTTTCCTACCTTATTGTTTATAATTATAATATTTTTTGTTCACAGGGTTTACTTGCGGTTAAGTGAAGTAATTTAAGAGTTCAGAAAGAACGATTGGTGTTTAATTCACAAAATAATGATATACGAGGAAAGAGGATAAAAACAAGCAATACTAGTAATCCGGAATCGTAACCGTCAATTTTTACAAAGAATTCAGATTATCTCATGTGCTTGACAAAAAATATCATTGAACAATAGAAAAAAATCAACTATGACTAACGAAAGTGTATCAATGAAAAATTTTACGTATTTCTTTCCGTGTTCATACCAACAAATGTTTCAAATATAGAGGAAGCATGTAAAAATAACCGTATTTACATCATAGTTACGTTTCGATATTTCGAATTGCGACCGAAATAAACTGTAAAAACATTTTTAGGTGCATTTATAGGAAGCGTGCCAACGCATGTTCAACTGTGCACGTGCTGAGGGCGTTAATTATAACTTCCTTTTTCAAATTGCAACGCGTGCTGTATCTACCAACCAACTGAGTTGCAGCAAAGTGTTGGCATAAACAATTAACTGGCAATTTGAAATGTTGAATTTTACCTTACTCTGTTTCTTTAAGTCTGAACGACACCGACATTCCATTTCATTTTAACATGATATTTATGAGTCCGCCTGAAATTTACAAGCATAACGTTAAGTAGTAAGTTTCGGTTTGAAACGCTATGTACCCAGCTGGAATGAACATAGGGTTATACCAACTCACATATCTAGGTGAATACAGTAGTGCATAGTCAAACAGTATTGGAATATACTGTGGCACTGTTATATGGGAAAACTAATTGCTTCATAACAGTTCCTTTGCATAAAATATTTTAAATCTCCATGCAAATGCGTTGCCGGCCTCTAATATCAGGACGAGCTCTCTTCATCAAGAATAAGTCTTATCTGTCCGGAAATATCGATAGCGACAACTAAATTTTGCAAATTTGTGGCAAAGTGGCAAAAACTCCCCTACAAGCGCACAGTGGTGGAATGCTAGCATCCGGTGGTTTGCCGCGTAGTGTCGTGGCAGAAATCAGCAGCCGACATTAATCCGAACACCTCTGAGCACTCTCCGTGGTAAATTCTGTAGAATACACAAAAAGTCTAAACGTGGGGCCAAAGAGCATATAGCCGATCGGAAAGGACCTGGTCGACGGCGATTCAAGCAGCTCTACGTTGGATGTGGTCAATTGGAAGAGACTGGTATTGCGGTGCCTCAGTCCAGATATGAGAATAGTACTTCATGTGTAACGGTACTTGACGCGTTGTAGAGCTAAAGGAGAGCGGTGAGACGGCTGAAAGTACTGTTTCAATTAGCTTAAGAAACCGAGTCTTTTAGAAATAAATGACTTTTCCTATTGACAACTGAACTACTTTCTTTTATCAAAAATTTTGTTACGTTACACCTATCCTAATTTCTCACCACAGCCTGTGTTGGCAGGCATTGAATATCTACAGGCAAAAAGTCTACTCTTCGTAATCCCTTATTGTAAGAGGGAATATAGGTTAGGCGGTCAAGACTAATCAACCGTAGGTGAAAAATTACAACATATTCAACTGATCAGATAAATATTTAAATACATTAAATATTTTATACATATTTCGAAACTTTTGAAAGGATATATCAAAAGAAAACGGAGATAGTTCTAATATATTACTAGTTGGGAGTGGAATAATTAGCAATGCGGTGGGCATAGTACCACTTGAAATATCTATAATTAATGGTAACAACAACAACAGTTAAGGAAGAATCAAGATGGCGAATTGAAATAATAAATATATACAAGTAGCCGTTTATTTTCCTTTTCTAAATATAAATACTTATTACACGCATAAAAAATAATATCCCATTAAGTTCACATTACATTCTGTACAATAGCTAGTAACTAAAAATGCTTTCATAATTATAAAAAATATATTTGAATTCTAACTTAATGTTAAACGGAACACTTGCACTGTTCCGTTGATTGAAGACAGAAAATGTTATATAAAAAAAGAAAGTTTAAATTAGTTTAACCTTATGCTTAAGTCAATTTTATACTAAAAATTAATAAAATAGCATGGATGAACGCTTGCAAATGCAGGATGACCACGCTTCAAGCCTATCAAATTAAAAATGATTTTTCTCAATTATTTTTGTTTTCTTGAACCTAATATTAAATTACAATTTATTGTATATTTTGGTCTGTTTCCTTTAAACCCATTTTTATTGTATGTTAGTAATAAAAAATATAATTTGTTCGCTGCGCCTACGACCACTGTCGAGTATTGACAGCCACGGAGTATATTCGATAAGTTTCTTTGGCGCCTTTTCAGTATCGAATAATTATTACGATTAGTTTTATGATTTGATAGTTTAGATTCCAAGAATGAAAGTTTGAGATCGTTATTTTCTGTTATACTACATATTTATTTAAATCATTTTGTTAAATAATATTTTAAATAAATGTTTTTATATGAACCAATGTGTACATGGCATGTAAAAACTAGCATATAGCGTCAGAATTATAGAAAGAATAGGTTTGATTAAGCCGTTAACTCCGCGGAACTTCGCTATAACAGTCCAGTTTGTAATTTATGTACTCATAGAATAAAATGTTTGAAAGAATAATGCCTTTTATTTATCATAATAGCAATACCGTTAAAAGATTCTCAAATGTTTAATTTCAATAATGAAAAAAAAAATTAAATGAGCACAGGGCAGTTAAGGAAAGTTATTTCAATTCCACCCTGTTTTAAGCACACGTATTTGATATGAAGTATACATCCATGAAAATTGTAAGAGACTGCCAGACAAATTACTTATGAACACAAAATTAAAGAATATTGATGTCGCAATAAAAGGAACATGTGCGTTTCTTTGGAGATTAACAGAATATTGATATGAAGGAAAGATAAAAGAAGAAAACAAACTATACATTTTTATTATTTAACTATAGCTAATTAAATTGAGTGAAAAAAGTGCGATTGATGTCCCTGGTGGAAATATTTCTTTGTCCCAAATTTCTGAGAATATAAGACTTTTAAGAGTTATTCACACTTTTCAATATTTTTAATTACTCAGAAAAGATGAGACTTTTAATAAGTCTTCTTAAGAGTTTAAAAAAAAATTTCCACAGGGGATTATATAGTGAAAACATCATAAACTGTTTTGATAACCCTCATGGAGTCATTATTTTACGCGTAGTGTTCCTAAACTTTGTTAATCAGTATGAAAAATGTTAGATGGAGCTGAGATACGAATGTAGAAAACACGTGTTAAAAAAAATAATTCAGCAAATGTATTCGTCAATTTTGTGCAGAGATGATAATTAATCTACAATTTTTGTGGATAGGTCCATAGTCAAAATCAGTTTTCTTCGTAATTGCTTTAAAAACCTTCATAATCGTTTTATGAGGTTACTTACAACGATGCATGAAGAGTAAGAAATAATTCATAACAAAAAAAGTATGTAACAAGTAAATGAGGAAACTGAGTAAGACCTTAGCCTTATTGTTAACAAATATTCTTGCAATTTGATCTCAAACAGATTTTATGCTTAAAACGAGTTAATCGATGATCGTGTTACTTTTCTATTTGTTGTTAGTTTTTTTTAGATTATGTCATAGTTCCAAAGTCAAGATTTATTTATAGTTAAAAAAAAGTAGGTACTTTTTTGTCGAATATGGCAACAAAATCTATTCTTTCACATATATACAGAACTGAGGATAAGCATGGCATTGTTTATAAACTTAGCATTTGAAAATGAAGTTTGCAAAACTATAAGTGCAGACAAAAAAAAATAAAAAAAAAATACTTTAAGGACATAATAAAAAATGGGAATCAGAATATCCAGAATCAAAATCTCTTCATTTATTTTAATATTATTGTGTTACACGTATTGGACATATTTAGGCATTTCAAGAGGTAGCAGTTTTCTAAATTAGTTCACATTTTTATATTTATACTATCTAATATTTTAAAGATCAAGCATTTCTTATAATTTAAAGTCAAATATAAAATTCGTCTGGATTATTTTTTTAATGCACTACTGATTAAAATGTTACCTATTAAAACTTGTCTCAATGCTTCAAAAGATGTCGGGATGAACTATCAAACGACAGCACATGATCCAACTGGATTATTCGTTAAAGCTTATGGTGGGGAAAATTTAATGCCAACAACAACAATAATAACATTGCGCCATATAATGCAAAACTATATAATTGGAGCTAGTTAAAACAAACCGTCACGATTGATCTATATACAGACCAAGTTTATAACGCCTAACTAAACTTAGAGAGCTCAACATGTTTCCACAAATTATAAAGAGATAATGGCTGAAAGGTTATTTATCTGGCATAGGCTGAAAGGCATTTAACGCATGCATTTCAAGTGGATAGGTTTATGTTAAATATGAATTGTATTAATTCCACTACAAACGTGTTTGTTACTTAACATCAAACAAATAACTTGCGGTGACGTTAACGCAGCGTTTGCGATTACAGAATACGAACGTACGTTTCGTGATTATTGTTTGAATAATTTTTTCAATCAAAGTAGGGAATTTTGATTCAATAGAGATATTCATTTGGATGCTGTACAATGGCTTATGCAATACAAAATATAATTACATTTAGAGTATCTGTTACTTTCAAAATGTGTATAATAATTTTTTTTCACGCAATTTGTAATATATTCTTAATTTTTATGGCTATCAATTACCGGGGATGGGTCGATACAAAAATATTACTATATAAACATTAATATCTTCATGACAAATAACTACAGTGGTGCTTATTTTCATGTATGATTACCTGTCGCAGCTCGCTTTAGAATACAAACATTCAACTTATGGTGCAAGACGTCCTAATATCCCTAAGCGCATTCAGTACGAATTGATCTACAAAAGTACAAACAATAAATAACTAGCAATAGAAAATACATACTTACAATAACTACAACTTTAATGCTATTGTTACTTATATAATGTTAAAAAAAATCGAAAGTGCAGGTACCGCTAACGGAGAATTAAGCGTATCCGATATTAATTTAAAACGTACATCTTGTGTACATGAGGCGGATAACGTGGCGCCATTGTCACGTGCGTGTACACACGTCGAAGCAGGTAACATCGTCGTCGGAACTGTTATTAACGCTGCAACGCCCGAGGCTGCGTCGACGGTTGTACGTACGCATGTAGCAATACAAAGGTATATTTTATTTGTTACAATTGATATAGTACGTTCTACAAAAGTATTGATAGTCGACATACATCTTAAGAATGTCATTTCAGTTACTGCAAATTAATATTTTAATTGTATTATTATAACAATGTACTTATATTCAAATTATTTTTGAAATTATTACTTTAATGTATTTGTTTTGTGAGTTTGCAGTTACGGATACGATATTCTGACGTTAGTATTATCGATATCAAGTCTTTATTATTCAGAACTATTTTTTTTTAAATAGACCAAGAACAAGTTTTCCTCCTTAGTAAAAATAATATTACCAGTATGTAATACGAATTACTGTGAACCTAAATCCGCAATTAAAACGTGATAAAAGAAATGAACTGATTAACTACATTGACACCGATTACATAAAAAAATAATAAGCGAAACAAATTCAATGTCGCCAACATCGGCCATCGATAATGCCATAACATTTATTTAGGAACATAAACATTTTTACAAAAATATCTATTTTTGTTTATTTGGTTCTATTCATATTCTATGAGTCACTCGTATGAATGCAGTACGAAGGAAGAAGACGCGGAAGTATGGAAGCGGGATCTTTTCGTTGCAATTGGATTTCAACATTCGGTTCTCACCGGATTTTACCACAGCTAACGAGTCACTAGTTGAACAATAATTGATTATAACTTTCCATTCCTGCAAACAGTGTATCCCAAGCCTTGCTTACATTAGTATAAACGAGTGAAACTTTACAGTTCTCTCTTGATTTCGATGCCATATAACACAATAGTTTTAACTTTAATAATATTATAATCTTAATAATATTTCAATGTGACATATACAAAAAGACAGTTATTTTGAAGTAAATACATCACGCTTTCGAATTTTAAGTCTATATATGAACAGCTTACGACGAACAAAACTTCCCACGGGCGGCTGTCAATTTATCGGAACAAGAGATAAATTAAATTATGTGGATTTGATAACAGAAGTATCGGATGTAAAATCGTACAAGGTACTCGTCGTGTGATTTAAATGGGGCGTTTAAATTTTTCGAAACACCGACCTCAATAACGGTACATTATTCCCTATACTAGCGTAAGCAAAGATTCAAGCGTACGCAAGAGTAAAATCTATTTTGCGGTATCTGATGAAAATACTATATCGATTAATAACGTAAAAATTATAAGACCGATAAAAATTTTAAAACTTGCCAATGTTTCAAAACACCATCAATTGTATTGCAAATATCAGTGTAAAATTTAGTTTGTCTTGAATCTCTTGGGTAGCGGGGTGCGAGGGAAATGTATCTCTCCTCTCGTTCGCACTATAGCACAAACAGCTTTTTGTCTCACTCTCGCTTCCTTTATTACCTACCGTAGGTAGTTTTTATTTAGTTTTGGGTACACAGATTTCTCGGTTAACAATCAGTTTCGAAAGCGAATGTACAAGAACAAAACTTAAAGCCTAAAACAGCGCTAAGCTTCTTAAAGCGAGATCACCGCATGTACCGCAAAATGAGATTATTACCAACATTACTTTAACTCTTATCGAACCAACAATCTCAATCGAACAATAGACGAATTTACACCGTACGAATTTGCACCTAATACACACTACGATAAAACTTACTTTCAAGTTGACTACAATCACAATTCGATAAAAATTTCAACCCTCTACTCTACCATCAGAAACATTTCAATAACACCTACACACACACACACATTACCAAAAGGTTTGTCCTTGCGTTCGTATGTTGAAAAAAGTGATTTATAATTACAATATAAGTGTACATTTCAAACATTTCCTATTAAAGTAAAACATTTCACATGACAGAGGTATTATACATAGAGGGAGAGAGTGGAAGAAACATATTAATTGTGCCCTTTAGTAGCAAATGAGTTTGCCAGAAACAATGGTTCACAAAATAACCTGCAAACTGTGGTCCTGTAATAAAATTATTGTAAATTTGCGTGTCTTTCGTTTTAATGAAGCTCCTATAGTTATCTTATTTGGGATAATTCTTTGCCCCTAGATCTCTTTATTATTCATTAAGCTCGTTTTTTTTTTTCAAGTTAAAAATATCAGTAGCAATAGATATAGCATCTGTATATAGTAATATCATAAATTAGTTTTGTTATTCCATAGAACAATTAGAGATACTGCTCTATTAGTCTTAAGGCATTCACAAATTTGTTTCTCCACCCAATATCTCTATATTACCTCTATAAAACACTTTTTTTTTATTAATACACAGAAAACAGCCGTATTTATATTGGACGATATTCGACACTGGGTTATATACTATGAGAGTTAAAATCTACACAGTTATTGCTTTTGACGATTGTAAACGCAATCAAAAATTTATCTTACGCACAAAAAGTTAGGACATAAATTGACCACGCATTTCAAGAGACATTTACTTCAGTCCATATATAATTGATGTTGTTACGAATCATTAATATAGACCATTTGTTTTGCCAAAGTCATGCGAGTCTATTTTGTTTAAATTGAGACATAATATTACAAAATTTAGTATGGGCATAGAATAAATTACAGGTATTTTAAGAATTAGCAAAATTTCGCAGGTTTTAAGAGACCGATACAACCTTTAAGGCAAGTTGTGTATAATCTGTCAATTAAATGCTTATTTTATTTAATATAACATTGCTATATGAAATTATAAAATAGGTGACAAATGTACTAAATGTAAAGCAACGGATTTAAGATATGCTCAACAAATAAATTTTTAATGTTGGCAACAGTAGCCCAATGTTATTATGTTTAGTTCCTTCTTTTTATTTTTAAAATTTAGTCATATTTACACCAATGAAAACAATTAATATGATAATCAAATATTTAAGAAAATAAAAATAGTTGTGTTGGTAAGAGATTATTGATAAACGATTAAAATCAATGCTTCTTTTACAAACAAAATTCTTCATAATTTCACACATGCCTGCCAAATACATTCTTAACAATTGCAGTAAATGAGAAATATTTAATGACAAACAACATTTGAGTTATTGTAAACATTTGGAATAAGAGTGTTCCAACTTCCATTGATTAATTCGGCAATTAAATTCAATTAATCTCTGTTAAATTTTAATATAACTTTATCTAAGGCAATCAATTGGTTTTGTCTTGTTCTATTCACTATACGAATTACATTAATTGAGGATACAATTGCTAGCCAATGATAACTATATTTCAGACTAAGGCGTCCTTCAATGTGCTTTTAAATATTTAAAGAACACAATTGTTTTATTGACATTCATTTACTATATTTATTCGATTTTAATTTATTGCTCATTAGGACTACATTTTATATTTGTAAAATAGGAACGATTGAATGCCAATTTAAATCTAGTTCTATGCGTATAATTTTTTTCCTTATATTCGTTCGGATATCGCAAACCCAATACACGAATTAAGGATGTTTCACAAATACAAGACATACTTTGAATAATATTATCTTTTCTTTTACAAACACAATAATTTTCAGTGTAATACATGTTCTGGGTGCATTGTCTTCTTCTTTCATCGAATAAAGGTTTTGGTTAGGTGATTTTTAACAAACAAAAAAAAATTGAGACCCATCACAAATGTGAAACAACAATGATATAAATGAAAAATAAAGAAAGACGTTAATTGTCCTCTGTACGATCGCATCTCTCCGTTCCATGCAACACAATGACACAAACTCACTTTTACAAAAACTTACAAACATTGAACAAACGACAACTGACAACCGACATCTTACGCTATGCATTCCCCTAATCACGTACACGAAACTTAAAGCATGGAGCAATATAAACGTCTGGCTATCGAATTTGTTCCTATCTTATTAGCGCGAACGATTTCCGCTCATCTTAACCTTATTACTTTATGTTATGACGGTGCACTTGATGGCAACACCGCGCTCACTGAAGTTGAAACTTGCATCTGGAAACAAAAATGTGTGTGAATCTTCTATCTACACTGTAATCAGTGGCGGTACAACCATACGAGCCCAAAAACTCTCTAATCTATTTCTAAATTTGAGCGTTGCGGGAATTATGTGCTAATTAAATTTATAAATTTTACTCCTTAGTGGGGCAAGCCGGGCTTTTGGGCTTGTATGGTAGTACCGCCACTGACTGTAATAATATTGTGGATGTTGGAAATGGGTATATATATTTGTTACCTAAAGGCTAACGGATGGATAAATCAATGAAACAATATTTGTAAAAATTATAAAATTGAAAAAATATGCTTTATCTTGACCAGTTCAGTAGTACTTCTTATATTCTCCAAAAATGGTAGGACAGTATATGTTAAATTTACCTATGGCAACAATACTGAATGGGTAAAATTAGGTTGAGAGTGGGTCTACGCGTTTATTTCTTAAAAACTTAACAATGGCTGAGCGAATCTGATCAAAACTTTTATCAGTATAAACAGGCTTTTTTTTAATTTAAAAACTGATGTAACATATACCCCAGGTTTGAACTATAAAATCAAAGTATTATTGAAAACGGCAGGATATCGTCTGGGTTTGCTATTGCCATAATAAAATAGAGACTATTATAGAGGTAAATAGTAGAGGAGGAAAAAATATGTGTAAGTTTTCTATTTATCTCTGTCTAGGCGAAATGGGTTCTACATAATATGTCAAAAACTTGACGTTAGTCTGATGATTATCAATAAAACTGATCTCCATAAACAGTTGAACATTCAACATCATTCATAACATTCTTTACAGACTAAAAATTAATAATGTTCTTCCGAACGATTTCGGCCACGGCGTCCGATCTAGAATAGATTAACCAAGTGCGCAGAACATATTATAGTGTATAAGCGTTTGCGCAGACAGAGTTGTCCGAATCGTCGATGACCAAGTTCTTTCCGATCGACTAGATCCTTTGGCTCTGCGGAGAGACGTTTCGTCTCTCTGCGTATTCTATCGGATATACCATGGGGAGTGTTCTGAGGAATTGTTCGGATTAATACCAACTGCTAAATTCTGCCACCGAACAACGCGACAGACCTCCCGGTACCATCCATACCACCTGGATGGCTGGCAATAAAAAAAAACCCTCATAACCCGATGGGACGGAAAACCGACACGATCGAAGAGCGGTCAGGCACCGAGGCGGTGACACTAAACCGCCCTCTAAATTACGATTGCTCCAAGCCACCGCTAGATGGCGTCAATTCGAAGCCGGGATCGACATTTTATGACACATGCAAAATAATCCTCACAAATTATTGTAATTAAGAACAAATTGCAAAATTATTATTAGAATTTAATTTTCAAATACATGCATCTAAGATGATTTATATAAGCAACTCATTGAGTCCTTATTCTTTCCTAACATTGTAAATGTGAAAGTATATATTTAGTATTTGTTTGTCATACATAATGTTGCATTGGCACAATTTGTAGATTAAGTTTAATTAGTGGGACGGAAAATGAAATAGACTACTATTGATCATGGAAAATTTATATATATATATACACACATATACATTTTTTTTAATATTTACATACACCGAAAATCCGAAATCAAAGTTCATGAGCAATACCTAGTAGTAGCAGTATTTTATATTGTGACTGGGGATGCGTATACCACTTCAGCTCACCATCAGGTGTATCACAATCATCAGGTGTATCACAATCAGGTGTATCGCATAAGCTGAGCTGACGTCGATTTGAATTCTATTCAATAATAAGAAATCGTAGTCCGATTGATACCTTGTTCTTGGCGGCGTGCACGCTCGTCGGCTGTACGAACACGTCCGCGATCGGGTCGAGCGCTCGCCCGTCGACTGAACGTTCGTCGATTACTCGTTCGTCAAGCACCGCCTCTAGCGCGGCAGCAAGCTCCGAGCCCTCGGCAAATGGAGTTCCACTCTCAGCTAATACAACAGAAATACATTTCTGGAAATATTTTGAAAACCCAGTTTTACCCAGGACCACAATTTGTATCCACAACTAGTTCAAATATTGCTCTTCGATGTGATGTATAAAAATATATTTTATTAACAGGCATGTCAAGGATTGCAGCACTTTACTATTTAGCAAATCTTTCTATATTAGTACCCTTTGCATACTAATTTATAGAGGGGAGATTATTTGAACAGAGATTCTCATTGCTGTTCAGACAGTTTACGGAATGTTATTCTTATGCATTTATTTTTACTAGAGTTCAGAGTACATTGATGGCCTCCTTGACGTATCCGTCAACGGCGAACCTGGCTATTTTCGAAAGTGAGAACTAAGATGGCTGGCAAATCCAAACTTGGTCTTAAAGGTCCGGTCACACGGCGCACAGTGCAATGATAACTCTACACAATCCCAATGAAAATTAAGGTCATTTTATTGACTATAAATATATAGTGATGAGACATGTGACATACCTTGATTGAAGAACTCTGTGAAAGCCTCGTCTGGAATCTGACTTAAGACTGAAGGATCCAATATGTCATCAGCTGGTACCTGCTCCACTTCTGTGAAATGCACAACGAAATAACAGACTTAGAAAAAGAATGAGTGTAGAAGTAGAGTATGATTATTCACAAGATCGGTGGTAGAGCTATGCAGCAGCTTTCACCGTTGCTGAATGGGCTTGCTCAAACTGGATAAGAACCATGACCCACAGAAAATCAGCGTAAAGTGGAAGCGTTTCGTCCGGTAAGTGAGGTGACCAGAAACATGTGGGTAATTTTTAGTGAAATAACAGAATTAATTTTTACTATTTCAATGCATTACAATAAGTTACTTAACTGTACATTGAAAATGTAAACACATAAACTAAAGATTTGTTTTAATTGTTATTTTTTAGCTCCAATTTATGTACAACCTTTTTTATATGAACTGACTAATCTTAACTAATATAATGCCATACAAGTAAGAAGTATGTTTGTTGATTTGTTCTTCTTTTACTTACAGTGTACAAAGACATACCTAGTTTTTGTATGTAATAAGATAAAAAGTAAAAAAAAAAATAGTAAATGATAATGGCCTGGCATCATGACTGAATCTGATTCGATTACTTATATTTACCAAGGTCATTCGTGCTGGAAGTGCCGATATATTCGCTTTCACTAAGACCGCCCACGGCTGTATCCTCTGAGCTATCATATGTTGAAGAGTTTGAACACACGTTGATTTCTGTCAAAAGAAAATAGAACGATATTATTTTCCATGAAATACCTATGTATACTTCGTTTCAGGATGAACGAGATGGATGTGATAATTTATCTGCTAAAATTTGGATATTTATATTCGGGACATTGACAGAAACACCCATATTTAAATCCGGGACTGCTACAGACCCCAACAACTTTAGACCGGTATCCGTTCTCCCTACATTAAGTAAAGTATTTGAAAAAATTATACTCAACCAAATGCTAGCTTACTTCAATGCACACAATCTACTTCATAGTAAGCAGTTTGGG
>DWHO01000989.1:0-16946 GCA_018247575.1 Eurytides lysithous rurik
TTTTAGGGTTAAGCTCGCCTTTGTACATGCTATTTGATATGCAAGATCCATTTGTCTGTATTTTAAAAATGTGTACATAAAGTATAAATAAGTATAAATAAAAGACCAATGCCATTTTTAGAAAGGCAGTAAACTGAGTCTTGTGCCAACAAGCTGTTCTGTTTGTTTTAAAACAATATCATCACACGCTTGTTTTAAAACAATATGTCACATATAAAATAATGCAATATCAATGCATATTTCATGCAATATTAACAAATGACGAGAATTCAGGCCGCCCACTCGTGCATGCTAATGATTTGCTCGGTGTCATCGACCTCCGAAAGTCAGTGCATTTGCAGTTCGTTTATCTGCTGGAGACTAAAAGGCGACATAAAGCAGGGATTAAAACGTCAGGTGATTTTTTACGCCGAACTCTCTGAATAATTAAGACGATAAGGAAACTTTTTTCATCTCGAGTGAATAATTATTGCTTTTCATAGACGGAACGAGTAGTAATGTGTCTTGCGAGTAATTAAGCAACAGAACAGTAAAATAATGTAATTGTAAAACCCCATTTTCACTGATGAAATCGCCTTCGTTTACATTTAAATTTTTGATGTTTTGAATACTCTACATTACGAGAATTGATTGAAGTTAAAATTACGAGCATTACAATCGCTTAAATAAAAACTAATAAAAATATTCAAATAAATACAAATATGTTAATTTCAAAGTATTTTTTAACGAAATTTTGATTTTTAATAAATTAAGATACTCAAACAATTTTCGAGGACACAGGATAGATGTGAATTTAGTCGTCTTTGAACAAATTAGGAAACGAAACACTGACCATTTCTTAATTTGCTATTTTTATAGAATACAATAATTTTTTTCATACATTTCGACACATTATCGACTATATATAGAATCTGTCTGAAATAAAAAAAAATCGCTACATAGTTCAATTCAATATTATTCTGTCAGATCCAATATTATGTTCAGTATATGCGCAAATATAAAAAAAATCAACACATTATTGACTATATATAGAATCTGCCTGAAATAAAAAATTGTTACATAGTTCAATTCAATATTATCCTGTTCGATCCAATATAAAAAAAAGACTCTTCCTTGATGAACTTTACTGTCAATACAAAAGCCTGAACACACACCACTACTAATACTGATGTATTAAGAATTCATAACGGACGAGAGGCGCGCGTTAGGATGCGTATAGCGCCACCGGGTATGCTAACGTGGGAGAAATTCGCATACATTTCAACGTTATATAAGGACGATGTGAATTTTCAAAGCGCGCACGTCGCGAAAGCAAATTGCCCGGGCCCGTTTTGATTTATGCGGTCTTCGATTCCCGGCGAGAGCATGCGATGTAAATTGCTCGCGTCGACGCAGGTGAGCTGGGCTACGATTTCACTGGTTCCTCGCCTCACTCCGCTTTTCCTCTGAGCGATTGTTTGTCGAAGATGCTGACGCAATATCAATAATCAACTTTTAACACGATTGTAGCGCCGACCTCACAGAAAATCGGCGTAAAGTGGAAGTGTTTTTGCTTCCGCGTTTCGTCCGGTGAGTGAGGTGGCCGGTGACCTATCCCCTTCCTTCCTCTTATTCCTTCTCTCACTCCTCTACTTACATCTGATACCCACACGGGATTCGAACTCACGACCTCCGATTTGTAAAGCGCTGCCCTATACCACTAGGCTATGGGGACAGTTCAAAAAATATACGATAGAATGTATAACATACATAATGTTGTTTGAATGTATAATAGTAAAGATTTCATGTCTTGCACAGGTCGAAAAACCATCTTGAACAACGTAAGCGGCAATTTCAACGCTGGGGAGCTGACCGTGATAATAGGACATTCTGGCGCTGGCAAAAGCAGCCTGATGGACATTCTAGCTGGATACACGTAAGACCAAAACAACATATCACATCTGATATGATTACATTTTACGTGAAGACCAGGGCATTGTATCGAGTACTTCTGCGTAAAGCCTACCAAGTCAAGTTACCAGGACTCATCGCAATAAAAGTACGCAACCTAACTAAATTACTATAATGCCTGTTTGTTTATAACCTTTCTACGTATTCTAATTTAGTTTAAAATTATTGACGTTTCGAATACTTTGCCGTAATTAGCCTAAGCTAATGACGATTCATGTTTGTTTTTATTTTCATTTATGCAAAAAGTGCAAACCAAGATGCCATCACTAACTGTAAACGTCCTTGACAAAGCACTGCTTACATCAGCTACCTGCTTTTTTACTTTTTTATCATTAATCTTTAGGTTTTGCTTATATAAAAGAAACCACATTCACAGTTGCTGGTACAATTCTTTTTCGTTTTTTCAACCATTTTTCTTCGGGGTAAATGCTATAAATTGTATATTTTTTATTTATTTAATAAATAATTGTTGTATGTTGCCAACTGCTGTATTCACGTAGTAGTTTTGTAATTAACTTGTATATCTTTAAAAACTTGGTCAAAACGGAGCACACGATTCCAGTTATTTTTAAAAGTTTATCGAACAAAATTATTATGATCTTCAACATAATACATCACATCACATCAACAAAATATCTATTTCGCACGCAATTTACTAACTGTACACATTTGTCTAATTAAATCTCATAAAGAGGTTGCTAATTAAATAATAATATTATATATAACGAAAAATTATGGGCAGAAACCTTAATTTCTAATTACTTAACGGCGACCTCGGCGATTTCGCAAATAGAGAAAAGACATTACAAAGAATAGGTTGAAGCAATACACTTCGCTCAGGGCCTTGACGTTAAAATCCATCCCTGTCTCTTAGAATTGCCACCACGCAGAAAAATTTAGACAAAATAACTCTTTTCTGCCAATTAATTAATGGGTAAAGGACATATATTTTGGCATCGAAGTTATCGTTCAGAGCCTATGTCGAAAATGTTAGTAATAGAGTCGTTTCTGCCGCACTTCCTGTTCAACATTGAATAGTAAAATGTCTATAAACTACTTCTATGTAAGTCAAAGACATTCTTGTAAGTCTTGCGTCCATTGCGTGCGCAGTAGAAGTCCTACGCTTGTAGTACTTCTATTGCGCACGCAATCCCAACCTTTTTGTATAAGCAACAGGTGATTAAGAATCGAAACACACAGACACAAAAATCTAATGGTAATAAAGGTTTTATAAAACAGCAGAACATCTCTTCTGATTCCGTCTGGGGTCAATCGGTCCGTATACTGGGCAATAGTAACCCTATAATTTAAACTACGCCAAGTCGTCGAAATTTTCATAGGTCGTTCTCTCACTTAAGCTTTTGCAGAATCGCAAACTAAATACATTATTCCAAATAAGACATATAAAACTTAAAGAAAACATTTAAATAATCCCAAAAGATTATTTTTATAATGCTACATAAAAACGCGTCTTACACAATACGCTATATAACATTAATAATATTATGCATGACCACACTTATTCGAAAATCGAACTTTTTAAACAATACATCATTTACATAACCTCCTTAGAGTTAGGCAAAGCAACGTTATGAAATAATCGATATATTAGATTATTATATCATTGGTCATCGCTAAATAGGATTTAGTTTTTATTATTTGGGGGTTGCAAAAAGCATGTTTACGCGTAAATTAGCAAATTTTGTGCAACGCAATTTTCACAGCATTTTAATTATGTAACAAATGGATTTTCTAAATAGAAGAACCCGTTTGTACAGCCCACCTGCCTCGCCGCTATGAATTGCCAGTTATTTTTCGACCAAGCGGTTATATGTAAGCAACACTGTTCTGCCTTGAAGCGATTGCAATGTCTGATTCATTTGAAAGTTCTAAATATTGCCGGGCAAAAAAAGGCCATCTTAACTTGCGTGAGCTGCTTTCTCGTATGACTCTTAATCAAAAAAGAAAAAGAAAGAAAGGTGCCAATTACAATTTGCGTGGCACTGCCTTGTTACGAGCTGGCAAGTGGTTTACCATAAGGCGCACAAATTCTCACTGTATCTCCGAAAAAAATGTTGAACGATATTTTTTCTGTGCACTACTTCAGCTGTCTTATATATTAAGACATCGTTTATATATTATTGCAAGTACATCACTGCTGTTAGAAGAATATATAATAATAATGACCACCTGACCGATTCCTGCCACGGCGGTAGATCTACAAGAGATCAACCAAGTGCGTAAGATATGTTTTAGTGCACGAGGGTTTGCACAGACACAGGTGCACTCAATCCTCGTTCTTCCTTTACTCTCATAGCCCGATGGAACGAATAACTGACACGACCAGCGAGAGCTCAGGCGCAAAGGCGGTGACATAAAAACCGACTTCTTAATAACTACTTTTCCAAGTCCCCGCTAGATGGCGTTTATATGAAGCCGGGACTGACTTTTTGCATGCCCATTCGACGCATGGATTACCATATTTTTCAGTCAGTCGGGTGATACGCTCGTAATGCCCTAACCAAACTGAGAACAACAACACAAAGTCATTGCCCTCCACGGCATTCGAACCCACGACCTCCGATTTTTGAAGCGCGAGCCTATACCACCGAGGCCATGGCGGCAGCAGAAGAATTAAAACAAACAAACAACAAGACGCAAAATGAAATTAAACAAACAATCGTTTACGCCCAACTACACATCAATTGAACCGTTGTTATCGACCATAACAGACCAATTACAAAATTGACTTTAGGCGTAAAACGTAAAACCAATTGTTTTAGTTTTAATTATTTTGATATTCATCTCTGTAAAATCATTTAAACTACTTAACAGACTTACTTAAACTGCATAATAAAAAGAATTTGAAAAATTATTTGAATCATATCATATACTACAATAACATATTTACAATTATTCTATAACTTCAAATACTTTAGAACATCGGATGAAAGTTGAAGGGCAAACAAAATTTGCATCAAGAAAATATATAAAACATCTTTTAACAAGTAGACAAATTACACAATTAGAAAAAACAAAACTGGCATATAAAAGTACAGTAAAAAAATTTATTAAAAACTTTAATGCTCTTAAGTACCATGTCAGCCATTTTAATTTTTTATGCCTTTTTTGTCTATGTTACTGAATAAAAAATCGAATAAGTTTTTATCCAGTAACATAGGCAAAAAACCGACCAACTGCAGTAAAAAATATTATGTAGTTTTATGTGTTTTTGAAATGTCGCAAATCCTCTCAAATAATTTTTTGAGAGGATTTGCTTTTGTTTTTTTATAAAAGACATGTAACGTAACGGTGGTAGAGCCACGCTTCTGCTGAGTGGGCCAGCTCGAACCAAATAATAACCTCGACCTCACGGAAAATCGACGTAAAGTGGAAGGGTTTGTGCTTCCGCGCTTCTTCCGGTGAGTGAGGTGGCTGGTGGCTCACCCCTTTCCCTCCTCCTTTTCCAGCTTCCCCCTTCCCTTGCCTCTGCCTCCCCTTTCTGTAGAATTCTGTTATAAATCTGTGAGTTGTTATATATTTATATAATAATTTATTCATTATTTAGCGGGAAAACGAAAATTAGAAAATTACAACCGTTTATGAAAAATCGAACCATCAACCATTAACAAAATATGGTATAAAATATAATAATCTTACAACCAATTACTCTACATCCTTACTGATATTGTGATACAGAAACGGATTTGTCGATTTGTTCTTTTTTTACACTCAGATACGAAGTATTATATTTATTTTACTATTTGGACAGGAAGCATATTCTTGCCGTCGGGGACATAAGACTTTTTACGGGAAAATTAAAGAAAAAATCCAGAAATTACGATATAAAATTTAATCCACGCGAGCGAAGTTGTGGACAAGACCGATTGTTTTATGAATCCAAACAAACATGTTAGCAACATCCACTTTGTTTCCGTACGTGACCACTATCGCACACGGTAAGGCCAAACCTTAACAAGGAAGATTGATTTTATTATTCTACGTACGCACACTGTTCTTTTCTTTGTCATCACAAAACTCAAACGTGAATTATTAAAAGTACTAAGCAACCACGGTTTTTAGTGAAACTAGTGGCAATAATAGACGTCATTTTATTTTGTTTAAAAAAACATCAGCAGACATTAAGATTTAAATTTTACCACTAACATTTATTGTAGCTTAATAATAAATCAGTAGGGCAGTAATATCTTAGCATTGATTTGCCCAGAATTAGAGAACTGGTTACCAAAAAAAGAGATGGTTAATAAATGTGTGACCAGTGCAGTGTACAACCGCAGGGTTCTAAACTGTTCAAAACACTGAGTGCATTATGCTGTTATCTACTACCATCGGCGACTTAGTCAACTCGTCACTAAGTAATATAAAAAATCTTAATAATAAAACCAAATTTGTGGTATTTTTAATTTCTTTAAATTTTTTTACTTTGATACATGACATTGTCGATCACATGGATATAGATTTATTCGGTTTCAATTTTTAGACTGTATAAAGCTTCAAGAACCCATGGAAATGTTTTATGTTATTAATTTTTAATAAAAAAAATTTATGGTTTTCAAATCAGCAATGAAATTGAATTATATATCTGTGCTTCGATTGTATTGCAACTAGATACCTCCAATTTCGAAAAAATCGAAAAAAAAAGTTTTTATTCGATTAGTTGACCAACAACAATCCCCTTTGTTTAGAGGTTCTACATCGATAAAGTTATGTGAAACCAACTATCCAAGATAAAGATTCCCTTCACGCAATCAAGGACGTTAAACCCTTGACGAACGCAATGGAACAATCACCTCTAAATATGGCAACAATTTTATTTAGAATAAAAACAAATGCAATTATTTAACAACATCTAAATCTTTTCTATTTGCAATATCAATCTACGACATGGTCTTACTTTTGATAATGTTTAGCTCCTATTATTCACATTTGTTCTCGTTTAAAACTGATAGAACAATGCATAAAATCTTCGTAATTTTAATGTAAGTTCTTTTGTGGTAGAGTCAATATCAGGGTCTTCGCTCGTGACGTTTTTAAGAGCCTTCGATTAATCTACATCAAGTAAATAAATGTTGATATATGTAGATCAAATTTTTGCAAGTAAAATATGTCATACATGTATTAAGAGATTGGTTAATTTGATTATTACTCCATTACTAATAAAAACGTCTAATGATGATGATAACTACTTACTTACTACGATTGAGTATAAAAGGAAATATCTTTTTTTCTATTAAATTTATATTGATTTGTATAATCCTAACTATTTTACTTCTAGTGTGTAAATAATTAGCCGGCAGCCATCTAATTTAATTTATTGGTTGAATTGATACTTATGAGCTAATGGAAGAACAATTAGGTGATTGAATCTAAACCAGTTTCATGAACCGTCGTTATTTAATTTAAATTAAGATGAATTACTGTATACAAGTCAAATGTGTGCAACATAAAGCGTAAATAACCAATATCATTAAAATATCCTGTTTGCTAAAAAATCATAAAACATTAAATTAGTCTTTCACTCCAAAACCATACAATCGTTTCGAATTTAAATTATTAAAAATTGTTTTGAATGTGCGGGGGAAAAAAAAATTACCATGAAAATTTTGTTTTAGCCACTTTCACTTAAAGTTTAACTTTTAACATTTTTTTAAAGTAAATACAATAATAATAAAATACAAAGGAAGAAGGATTTCTTGCAAGCGTTTTGTTTACGCAATTACCCTGGAAAATCCTGTCAATGATTTCTTTTAGTTCGATTTATTCAACTGTTTAAAGTTGTTGATATGATATGGCATGCGCTATTTTTTTGCTATTTTGTATCCTAGGTAAGTCTAAGTTTTCTTTTTAATCTGAAATCGCAAAACAACGAGATTTATGCCTTAAAATTTAATTTATATTGATATTACTATTCGTCCAACGAATAAATACAATAACAAAAATTCCTTATGAATGTCTGCTTTGCTATCATTACATAGCAACTCATATATTTTACAACTGAATTTGTAATCAGTCAATGCACGCCGGTATTAATCACGTATTATCGTATTAAATTCTTATTTTTATCTTAGACTATAATTGTACGTAACAATTTGTATAATTTTTATTTTATATATTTAATTAAATTTCATATATTGATGTGCTGAAGTTGACATATTGATTGTTCTTGTGAAATAATCCAAAGAACAAGTTTTTTATCGCTAACACACGTTAAAATCGTTTTAAATTACAATGATCTTTTGCATAACGTCTGATAACGGTACCTTTAATAAAATCAGCCGATTGTTTTAAAGTGTACATATTAAATAAAATACAATAATTTAACATGCTTAATGGAATCTAAACTTAAAATTTTTGAAATTTAAATAGTCACCAAAGTCGAGGATAAATTTTATGAAACGGGTATTTTCATGTTATAAAAAATGGACAGTGGTTTTACAACTCTCGTTTAGTCGTGACATGTAACCATCCTGTATTATAATAACATTGTAAAGATGGTGTCTGCATATTTCCGCCTTAAAAACTTCAAAACGCATTATCAATAAAAATTATACCGATGGATAGCCTCTATGTAACTTGGAACTGGAGTATACCTTATCTCCATCGGTTTGCTGGTTTTAGTACAGTTTAATAAATCTTGTCACAACACAAGTATGTGAATTTTAAAGAAACGTACTGTGTTTAAAGAAAAGTACATACGGTTGTATAAATAGATATTTAACTACACTAACAATCCAATGTGCATGGTTTTAATAGAAGTGAGTTTTTCTCTTTGTTTTATTTTATTAGCAATAATGAAACAACTTTTTCAATATTTTTTGCTATCGATTTGTATTATTAAGAATATTGACAACCTTCTATGAATACTCTGCTATTTATTACCGAATAATAAATCTAGTACGCCAAGTGAAAATTCTACTCATTTTATGTTTCATATTTTTTTGTAATTTGAATGAATACCAATATAAATAATATAATAATACCAAAATAATAATATTAAGGTGGTAGAGCCACGTAGCTGTTCCCGCTGCTGAATGGGCCGGCTCGAGCCGGGTAATTACCACGACCTCACAGAAAATCGGCGTAAAGTGGAAGTATTTTTGCTTCCATGTTTCGTCCGGTGAGTGAGGTAGCCGGTGGCCCACTCTCTCCCCTCCCCTTCCTACCTGTCTCACTCCCTTCCCTATCACTTTATTCACCCCCTCCCCCTTCTGCTCCCTCTCTCCTCCGTCCTTCTACTCACTTTTCCACCTCCCCCTTTCACTCCCCCTTAAAGGCTGACAACGCATCTGCGGGTTTTATATTGCTGCAAATGTTCATGGGCGGTGGTGGTCACTTACCATCAGGTGAACCGCTTGCTCGTTTCTCAGCCTAACCCATAAAAAAAAACCTTGAATAAAATTATTTAGTCCGTTTCTTATCAGAGGTTACTGACATCATTATCTAAATTCTTTTTATTTTCGATAAACACTATAGTCGAGACACAAATGGTTTGTCTTTGGTAATATAGTAGCATTAAAAGATAACATAGAAAATATGTTGTTAATTTAGTTTTAAACGACTGACAAGTATATAATGACATCTGTCATCACGTTTGATCAGTGTTCTCACTTTTCTGATAGAGGCAAACCGTTTTCGTAAATTCGTTATTGGTAAAATTATCATCGCTTAAAATACGGCTTTGTAAATATTTATTCATTGAGATAAAAAATAATCAGCAAGATTCTTGTAAAAATAAAACAATGTAGGTTGCGTCCTCGACCGGTAGATGTGCAAAAAGATCACTGTTATTTCGTCTTTTGTTTTAATTTTGCAATGGTTTAGCTCATACAATTTTTACGAGGTTTGTATCCATTTTCAAAATAATTAAACTTTGTGTAAAATTTAATAAAAAATATCAAAATATATATAAAATTCACCTATTCACATATTTTAAAACGATCTATTGACGTTTATAATACTAAATACTATGATTCGGTATGGCAATATAATTAGAGAAAAATAAGTTGGTATTATAGTATACAATCTTGTTGGCTGTATTTGTCTTCGATCAAAATGTTACCACACATATAAGATTTAGTTTAGAACATCGAAGTTGTCGCCTCTTTTTTATGTCAGTATAAAATTAGTGACATTTCATGTTTTGAAATGGTAAGATAATAAATGCTACAGACTAACTGGCACAGGCATTGACTTTTTCTGTAGATGTCCAAAGGAACGATAAACGAGGAACAGAGGAACTATAAACTAATTGGGATAACACATTTCAAGTTGTAGGTTACTACTAGCTGTTAAGCTATTCATCATTAGTTATATTGATAATCGTTCTCGGGTCTTTAGGTAACAAACATACAATCTCCGGAATTTTAATATAATAATCGTCAAAGGCGGCTTTACCTTACCTAGGGCGTGCGTTACACTCTGCCGCAGCGGTGTCGGGGGCGCCGGCCGCAGCGCTTTCAATATATTATCGGCCGCTTAGTGGTCGAAATCGACCAAGGAGGCTTTCTTGAGAGAGAGGCTCTCTTTAGTAGTTAAAAAATATAGTTAGCTATTTTACCCTTGACATTTATGGCTTGACAAATAAAGTGTTTGATATTCGTAGTATAAACGTAAACAATAAACGAATTAGCTTATCTAATTAAATGGCTGGAGACCTATCCCCCTTCCACCCCTCCCTCTCCTTCCTTCCCCACTCGCTCTCCTCCCTACTTCTACCTCCATCTCCTCCTCCTTCCACCCCCTCTCTCCTCCTCCCCCCTCTTTCAAAAATTCCCTCCCTTTAAGGCTCGCAACGCAACTGTAATGTTGCAAATGTCCATAGACAGCGGTGATAACTTACAATCAGGTGAGCCGCTTGCTCGTTTGCCAGCCTAATCCATAAAAAAAATGAATAACATGAAAATAAAATGTCCACAAAACTATAAACTTCAACTCTGCCAAATTTCATTCTCCTCCGCGAGCGCAATAGGCTGCAAAGGGGGTCCAAAGTTTTCACGTATTAAAATATAGAATACCAATCCCATTTTGACCGCGCGCTTGCCAGAGGGCACTAGAATAATGAGTGCACACGGGCTCTACATAGACTAGAGACGCCTCTAAAAATGGTAGTAGTAGTAGTTCAGTAGTATACTACCTAACATTTTCCTACCATTTTCGGTAAACAATTCAAGGAGTACTGAAGCGATTGGATTTTTTTTTTCGTTGAAGATGAAGTAACAAGACGAGCAAGTCTTGCACCTGGCGGTAAACAAGACCCCTTGCCCTAAACACAGTGCCATACAGAATCTGCTTGGGTCCACGCTAAGCCTGTCACCCAGAAATCCAAAATGTTAAATCTCTAAGCCCCCGTAAGCACGCTGGCAATATTATCATATAAACTGGAACACAGTGGTGCTTGCTCATTACTCCTCAGCTTACATCGTTGTAGACCAGACCTGACGGATTCCACAAGACCTGTCATGTCATTTGAATATATTTTAAGCTACTGAAGTGGCCGTTCTTAATTTTTTAGTTACCAACTGAAAATAATATTTCGAGCTTCATCATTTTATTACCGTGTACATATAAAGAATCTTGAAACGTGTAATATACATTAAAAATTCTTTGAAAAAATTAAATTCGCCTTAAACTGGTTTCCACTTCGCATTATAAGTCTATGTTAATTAAGATTAATAAAACAGAATCTCACTGACAATCACAAAAACACGTCGGTTAATCGTTTGCATAAATAAGTAATCATGTCCTATGCATGATCTTCCTTTGCGCACGTCAACCCGCGGACCCTTCATAAGCTCCAGGCAGTGGCGATACTACTATACAAGCCGAAAAGCCCGGCTTGCCTACCGCTACTGGCTCCAGGTAGTGCTGAGTGGTACCAACGTAACATCGACCTGCATAGCGACTGCAGGCTCCCGTCAATCTGTCAGTATTTTAAATTTCCATTTTAATTCCTTGTCGAATCGAACGTCGAGGCAGGGGTAGTCGACCAGTCGGACCCGCTGTCCGGGGTCCAACCAACTAAAACTACACACACGAGTAGGGTTAATACAAAACACACTATAGGTCTTCCTCACCTCGGAGCTAGGCAGAACTACACCGCATACACTAGGTACACCCGCGTCCCGGGGCACCTGCCGCTTAATCTATTACAGTCGACGGCCGTCGGGACTACAGTCCGTATACCATCTCTCGACGGCCCTTTTTTTTATTATTTACGTGGGAGAAATGAATACGCATACCCGGCCTTGCGGGGGCAAGGACGGGTTATGTCGGACTCGCACCGACTAAGAACCCCACGATGTTCCACCTAGACGCATATAGGCAGGGTCACGGGAACACTTTCGCAGACTTCCGCGACCCTGCCAGCGCTGGCCACCTCCACAGCCCCTCCTCTGGGTGCCCTCCGGCAACCCTCTCCCTTTTACGGCAAGGCGTGCTGGAACATGAAGCACGCCTTCCTACACGGCCTCCTATGCGATGGCCAACGAACCCTCCTCCCCCTCCGAGTCCGCTGGCTGGAGGTCATGGGAGCTAGGACACCAAAAGTGACAGACCTCCTAGCTCCCAGCGGTGGACTTGGTCTTGGGCTCCACCGCCTACCATATTTCGGCCGCGGAGAGTAGGACGAACGGCGCATCGTAATTCCGACACTCCACTCCACCCGCGGCCCCACCACGCCGTATCAGCAATGCGACCCCACTCAGTCGCAAAGGATAGGAAGACCGGCCTACGCAATACCAACACTCCTCTCCCTCCGCGACTCCACCTTACCTGCAGAGTACGGGGAGTTAGGGCCCACACTACTCTCAACTCGTTCCCCGCGGCCTTCTCCAAAGCGCAACCAAAGCAGACTCCAAGAGCCCACTCAGAGCGCCCCCTCTGGCCAGCCCTACACCACCGGCTGGCCGTGTTTTGGTTCCTCTTGGTTTCGCCGTGGGTGACCAAGCCACAGTTACTAGAGCCCCTCCGCCACGACAAGGCGGGAACCCGTCGGAGGGGATCTCTCGACGGTCCTAGGCGGCATCCTAAAATTCTTGTTTGATACCAAATCACTCATGTCCTCATGTGTGACCCTACAGCAGTAGGGTGTATCTAACCCGTGGGAACTTAGAATTCCCACGGGTGCGATGCCCGATGAAGCTTTACAGGGCCGCATAAGCTAAAAGTACAAAACTCAGTTATCATAACATAACAACAGGCCCCCTCTATACAAAGGGGATAAGGTCACAGACCGCCACGCGACCTCATTGCGGATTGTGCGGACTTCACATTCACATTTAAGATTTTTTTTTTGTTTCTTAAATATGCCGATTTCCTCACGATGTTTTCCTTCACCGTTGAGCAATCGGCACTTAAAATTGTTAATTATAAATTAACCAATTCATTGGTGCCAGCAATGGGATTAGAACTCAGGCTGCTCGAGTATATTAAATTAAAAGCGAGTGCCCGAACACTGAGCTACCAGGGCTTATATGAGTCTTGGTAACTATCGATTAATTGAAGTTCTAATCACTTGTAGATATAAATTGGCAATTAGAAAATCTACATGAGGTGTAATGAGCTATAAAGAAAACATAATGCGCATTGAACTACGCTCACCAATACCCGTTATCATTGGGACGTTCGTGATAAACAAATCTGGTCATAATGCACACTACGAGCTGGATCACCAAAACTGAGCTAATGCTTTGCAATAGTAACAATAATAGAAAAAATATTAAATTTAACATTATAAATTGAAATAATGAGAGATTAAATCATCATCATTTACATCCGTATGTATGGGAATGAAAAAACAATTTATTTAACTTATTTCTACACAAATTTTTGTTTTATATTTTTTGTGTTAGCATTCGATTGTCGTTTTATGATAAATTGCTAAAAACCATTAACATTTAGACAAAAGAATTACGATCCAATAAATAAGGAAACGTGACTCATGTATTGGACATTCAGACAGTACTTTCCGCTCGATATATATTTTTCCTCAGCTCTATTGAGCCTACATACATATACACAAGGATGTAATAGTAACGAACCTTTGAGTGCATGTGCACTGAATGCACTTAAAGTCGGTTACGACAACAAAGAAGCACGAAACTTGTATTAAACTCGTTACACATAGGAGAACGATTCCATAATATGTAATTATACTTTTATGTAAATAATTGTTCAAAAACACTAAAGTTGATGTAGATCACCTCGGTTTTTTTAATAATTAAAGTGTTAGTTTTTTTTAAGTGTAGTACCAATCTCTTAATCGCATAAGACTTTTTTAAATCCCTCGCATAAATATACCTACCTTTATTTAATTTTTATTTAATAATTACTATTAATAATGTATTAAAACATATTTATTACTCACCCGGTCCACCGCGATATTTCAAGTAAATATAATTGTACAATTTTTATTTTTAATTATTTGATGTAAGTTTAAAACGTCCTTTACTTACCCCATTCCAAGTGTTTTCACTTATAATGACGATTAAACAAAGCCACTTAATATAAAAACATAATTAAGACAGTAAAAAAATCTATCCTAATTTTCTAATATTTCAAAAAAACGTAAATTTAAAACAATAATATATTTTTTCACTTCGCACGAACGACGTATAAGTTTAAAAACAATTATTAATTGATAAACTCCTGCGAGCATCGGTTCAACGTTAGATGTAATATTTCGATGAATAATACATATTATTATACATTTTTAATTACCTTTGTATTTCTGATGATATTATAAATAATTTCTGTTAAACGTGCTTATTGAATTAACTAAAACGACCGTGGTAATTGAATTCGGGAGCATTGTATTCAAACAATCTCAATTCTAAATCCTTCCGAGCACCAAAAGTAATTGTACCCATAGATTCAATAGTGATACAGTTCAGAACCCATTATATGTGGGTTCTATGCTTTGTACCCATCGTATATGGGTTCCAAAAAAATTATGATAAAAATGGACTGAATTTAAATTACTCCCACATAGGTGGCGTTGTCTTAGTTAAGACATTTATATTACTTACTATTTATTTACTTACTAGGTTATGGGCACGACATTACTCCCAAGGATTTAAATGCATAGTAATTTAATTTATTATTGAAAATCTTTTATATGATACATTGCAAAGCTGCGTAACCAGAAGAATAAAAGTTTTAATATGGAGTTATACACATTTGCGTTGACACGCATAATCATCATTATATCAATACTTGATGGATATACAAGTTAAATGGACATAAAAATGAAAGGCATTTCCTTATATAACACCATAATCCACTAGATTCAACGATCGAATGCCTATATAGCATTGACCAAAGGGTTCCACTATACCTGTTTCAAAAAATACTTGAAATAAAATTTTGTATATTATAATTCTGTAAAAAATCTCTTATCTCAATAATCTCAATTAGACAGTACTAACTTATCGTTTTTGACGAAATTATTACGATCAAAGTTACATTGCATTAGTGGCCACTGGCAACATTCTCTGCTTACCCGTTGGAGCGGAAAAAACGTGAGGGCTTTTTTGCCACTTTGGTTGCTTATATTTAAACTGCTTTTATAGATCTTGTCTTAATGTTTAACTAATTTTAGGATTAAGTCTTTATAACACCAAATGCTCTAGTGCTCTAGTGCACTATTACTATTAATATGCAAACAATAATATTCTTCTGTCTGTTTAGTCTGTATCTTCTTTGCTGCGTAATATAATAGAAAAAGTAACAAATATATATTATTATACGTATATGTTATATATTATATCATTTATAATATTACTAATAAGCTTTCCAGCATTTAACTTTAAATATACGTGAAATGAAATATTTTTAAGTCCATTTATAAGTTACATCGTTTATATACGTCTAAAATTAAACACGGCGTATGTATAACAGTTTCTGACGTCCAATATTTTACTCGTTCAACGTTGCACTAGGGCTTATTTAGATCAGTAGGAAGTGCTAATTTACCGACCTGACTCATTTCTTCTAATTTACAAACGAGATTGTATAACAAAGTGCGTGATTGTATTTGTTCTTTCAGCAGCGGTTTGTTTTTTTTTTAATTTTCCTTTTTATATATTATTTTTGATAACAACCCTATTAACTAGCTTATTTCGATACGTATACACGTCTATAGTCTATAACAAATGCGAAAGTTTTTGCTGGTTGGCATTTGTTTTAATCGGTGATGAGTATAATTTTTTCACATCAGTTTTCAGCATATGAAAAAGCGAAGGCGAAAGCTTTGTATCCAAAAACATTTACGAGATCGAGGTCTTAAACCGTTAATTTTACTTTGCTTCTTAGTACACGACCACAGAAACGCGCCAATGCCACTGAAAAGTTCAGATGTCCTGATCAATTCATGTAAAGACATAAAATCAAGGAAAAAAACAACATTCAAAATTTAAATTTGGTGAGCTCAGATCATCAATCATAGTTCAGTTGTTGGGATGAAGGAAATTACGATGATACTCCAGTACAATGGATTTGAATTGGTGCTCGGAACCTGAGCACTTGAACCAATTTGGCTGAGTGGTAACCACTTTCCTAACATTTTTTTTATTGATCCTTACGTATAACTCTCTTGTTTACAGGAAGCCGACAAGCGGCAGGCTATACGTGAACGGACGCATCCGCAATCAGAATATGTTCCTTCGCCGTTCCTGCTACATACTGCAGGACGATAGAGTTCAGGACATGCTCACGATCCAGGAATCTCTGCACATAGCTGCCGAATTGAAACTAGGAAACCACATTAGCAGGCAACAGAAAAATAAGCGGGTATGAAACTGTTCAAAGTATCAAGATTTTACAATGCTTAACATTGCCTTTACTATTTTCGGCTTTTATATTTATTTCTCCGTGGCCTAGTGGTATAGGCCCGCGCTTTAGAAAACGGAGGTCGTGGGTTCGAATCCCGCGGAGGGCAATGACTTTGTGTTGTTGTTTCTTAGTTGGATTAGGGCATT
>DWHO01000990.1:0-16943 GCA_018247575.1 Eurytides lysithous rurik
TTGTCTGATTACTATAGTACAGGCTCTGCCTAGTTTGGGATCAGATGGCAATGTGTGAGATGTCCCATGATATTATTGTTATTATAATATTTCTGTGTGTGTTTACTAGTGGTAGTATAGGTTGGAATATATATAACAACTATATGTAACTATGATATATATATATATTACCTATTCTACCGCTAGTTAATGCATTGTGTTCTGGTTTGAAGTGCAACATTACCAATGCAAAGAGATATGTCATCTTACATATCTGATATGTTATTATTTAGCCCTGCTAAATAATTTTGAGCCCATTCTGTGATAATCTGCGGCACTAATTTGCATTGCATGCATTTACCATCTTTTCATCTTAATATCATGTTTACCAAAAAAAATATATGTACAAAGGTGTATGAAACTTGCATAGAGAAGTTTCGAGAAAGTAGGTAAATAATAATAACAAACCTCAAAAATCAAATAATTAAAGTAAATATATAATCAATCAATTTTTCTAAATGCAGACTTTTTTGCAGTCTGAATATTTGTAACGTATTCATTATCATTCAAAATCATTTAAAGTTTTGCATCTATGTTAGTTTTAGATTTGTCAAATTATGGTATATAACAAAGGAAGAAAAATGTTATTAAGTCAATTTTGCATTATATTTTTTAAAAATTTTACAGTTAACTCCTGCGGAAGGAACCTCAAATAGTGCGCCGATGGATAGCCAGGAGAGCACAAGCCAAAGTGAATCACCAGCTGAAGCCTTAACCGGTAATACATTGCCTTTTTAAATATAAAAACTATTAATGGAGTCCGGAGTATTAAGGGAGTGGAGAGACTACGAGTTATTTCATTTACATCTGAAGGAATGATTTGAATTAAGGTTGTAGTATTACAGTGAATAGGAATTATATGCATAAAAGTTAGTACTTGTCTATTACAAGTTACCAGAGAGGAAATGGGCAGGCTGAATGTCAGTATTATTTTTTGTTACAATTTTTTGCATTTATTTGTATTCAATTAATTTCATGTAATACTGTAAAGTTTTACTAATACATTGCTATATTTACATAATTTAATTTAGTACCTAATACTTAAACTAAATGAGTTAATTTTGGATCAACACTTTTTTTTTTTTTTAATTAAATATCGCTGCCCCTATTTTAATGTAGATATATCTTGTGTTATAAGGGCCCTTTACAAACATAAATTTTACGCAGACAAACACCCAGATCCGAAACAAATATCTGTAGTTCGTACAAATATTTGCCCCGGGTGGGTATCGAACCCACGACCTGCGACGCCGAAGCCAATAGCTTAGCATCTGCGCCAAACGGTCAACATATTGGGTCGTACTAATTACTTTACACCAGGCGGTAAATATATTACATCAATCACCCGCGCTAAAGCCACAGTACAGTATACACAAAACTTTTTACTTGTCTTTGGAAAACCTAAAATCCCTATCATCTGCGACCTTAAGCTCTGATGTGATCAGTTATCAGGGTGTCTTAGATTATACAAATTTTTGTAGTGCATATATTTGTGATATTCATAACCCTCGCTAAACAAATTAATTTTTACAAATATTTGTTTATCTTTTAATTTGCGGCGGAATCACAACATATGGAATATCTTAACTTTTAATCGATCTCAGTGATATCGCTGTACTTAAACACAAACATACACATGTTTGTCTCTCAAACATTTCCGGTAATATTGTTATTTCCCCCATCAATAAATAAACTTTAGGGGAAACGTCCTCCTAGATGGGATTGACTTGAGTAAAATACTCTTTTCCTATAGGAATATTATTATGTAATGTTAGATTACATCAATGAAATCGTCTTAAAAATATATTTTACGAAAGTGTGGTCACATTAAAAGGTACGTAAAAAAGGGGCAAATTATTATGAAAACACATTTATTTGTTAGCATTTTTGAACATAAAAAAATTACGGTCAACGATATAATCTAACCTAAATTAGAGGCAGTATCTTAGTGTTTTAATTGTGAGGAGTCAAAGTCAAAGTCAAAAATACTTTATTCAAAATTGGATTGATTTACAATCACTTTTTGACGTTATTTGATTCTACTACCACTCTAATTTACCAGCGAGTAGCATTTATATAAAGAAATAAGTTGTGTGTGTTGTATAACATGGGACAAATATTACTGATTGCGTCGTTAAAAACTTGGTGGAGTACCAGCTAGCAAAGCATTCCTGTTAACGTTGATAACGCTTGAATTTAACACGAGCTGGATATTGCCGAAACGTCAAATAATGGTGATGTTTCTGAATTAAAATCGTAACAGGCAGGAAAACGTATATACGCCGGAAGCAACTGCTAGTATTGCTCTACGAATTGGAACTCGTAGCGTTTTGAAAACATTCAACTGTATGTGTTGGTGATTGAAACGCGAAATAACTTTGCTGCGTTAGTATTAAATTGTAAAAAAAACGTTTAGTCTTTTTGGCATGTTAATAAATACCATTTAATCTCGGAGCAAATTACGCAGAAGACAAAAACTAAATTTATTAATTACGCAGAATTATTTTATAATTCTGCGTAGTTAATAAATTTGGTCATTATTATTAGTTATTATTAATTACACAGAAGACAAATACTAAAATTTATGTGTACTATAATACTAAAATTAAAATGTAGAGTGAAGACTAAAGCACAAAATTCTTCAAAATTTGAATGTATTTTTTAAAACGATATTTTTTTTAGTTGATATTTTATGAATTTTCTCAAGACTTATGTTTGAACTCTGCCTTTTAAGTTATTTCTGTTTTTTATTATTAAACGTAACGTCGAAGAAGCTGATTTTTACTAAAACTAAGAAATATATATCTAAACACATCTGCGTAAAGTATAACATATGTTAAAATTGATGAGTTGCACACACAAAATTTAAATACATGTGCATACGCCTTACATAGATGCAAATTATCAAAATCGTTTTTAACATCGTTACTACAATTCGTCAATAAACTAGACCCGCGGGCGCTAGAATCCGCTCCGTGCACAATTAATCTTATAAACGTACTTTGAAAGATTGTCTTAAAATATCACACAGACGAAAACGATAAAGAACCAATGCCTTTTAAGTTAGGTTTCACCGTTATAAATAGCTAGCTATTAGCTATAGTCTACTCTACCATGATTAAAGTTTTCAAAAGTAAAATGACGATCATCTGTTGCTCCTGATCCGTGGATTCCATGAAAATGACGATCATCTGTTGCTCCTGATTCGTGAATTCCGACCGTTTCTACTTGCGACGTCGATGCGGTTTCACTCGTAAAGTTATAACGCGTCGCAAGCTTTATAACTTTCAAGATCGCGGAACTCATCACGCGGTTCAGCACGCGTGAAATTGCATTACCCATAGCGAACGATAAATTTAATATTAATAATGTCCGTACGCACGTTGCAAGTGAAAACCGATAGTTCTATATTTCATAAGTGTACACGGTTTATGGGCGATCTCTGTAGAGGTGTACCATGACCTAATGAGAATTTCTTAACTGGAAAATAATAAAAACCTTTGTAAAGTTACACATTGTATTTGTCGTATGTCTTACTTTTACAAAGCAATGCAGCAGCGACTTATCAGCGAGATCAGGGATACAAGTAATGTAATGTCCTCCCGACCGATTTCGGCCGATCTACAATAGAGCAGCCAAATGCGCAGGATGTATTATAGTGCACAAGTGTTTGCGCAGATACAGGTGCACTCACTCTTCCTTTTGCTCTCATAGCCCGATTGGACGGATAACCGACACGACCGGAGAGAGATAAGGTCCGGTGACATTAAACCGACTTCTTAATAACGACTTCTCCAAGCCACGGCTAAATGGCGTCGACAAGAAACCGGGACCGACTTTTTACATGCTCATTCGACGCATGGATCATCTTACTTTTCAGGAAATCGGGTAATCAGCCCGCAATGCCCTAATCCAACTAAGGTACAACAACACAAAGTCATTGTCCTCCGCGGGATCCAAACCCACGACCTCCGTTTGTTGTAAAGCGCGGGCCTATACCACTAGGCCACGGAGGCAGTGCAAGTATGCTGTATAACGAAGATTGAAATAGGATATTTATTACAAAATGGCAAAATATACTATAGTCAAAGCTCATGCTAGCCATGTTTTATTTTTATCTGCTGAATGAAATATTTGCTAAGAAGTTTCTACTGCTTGCACTTTTCAATCATGATCTAACATTTCTCAGTTTTAATAATTTTTGATGGTATATAATAATAACTTTAAGTATAACATAACCTTTATTACGCGGTTATATTGCGTCACCCTTTAATAATTCCAAGCTGACTTGTCAACTTTATGAGTGGAAAATCAATTAAGTAGCAATTCAATATCAACACATCAACGTAATTGCAATTTCAAGTGTGCACTAGAATGTCGGTATTGGTTCAAATTTAATAAACTCCCTTCGGCTTCAATATCGAGTTAATATGTACAGAATAATGTTGAACAAAATAATAACGGGTACTCTTCTGTGTCCACCATTATGTTGGCATCATGTACTCCGCTTCTTTTGTCCAGTCTTTTCTTTTATGCAATGCGCCACCTTTCACACATATTTCTAATAAAAACCCGGAAACTGTTGTCGGTAAAGCCATCGCCTGATTGCTATCATCGTTAGTGTTTTATGTGTAGATAACGTTTGTATATATTAACATCTTTTGTTGGTCTGATCCCGCCTGATATGGATACAGTGATTCCAGCATTATCAGTTGTTTCACCGTCAAGCAATAGTGTGTAAATTTTACTATGTATTGATAAACCTTCTATATATTGATATAGAAGGGCCATTTAATGGGGTATGGAGATAAATCTTAAACATCAGGCGCACGACATACTCGTGTCATCACTTAAACTTTATTTTTTATGGTTAATATTGACAAACGAGCAAACGGCTCACCTGATCGTAAGTGATTACTGCTGCCCATGGACATTGCAGCATTACAGAACTTGCAAATGCATTGCCAGTCTTTAATGGGAGGAATTTTTTGAAGAGGGAGGGAGGAGGGGAGAAGGAGCGGAAGGGGGAAGATGAAGAAAGAGTGGTGATAGAGAGAGTGGAAGGGCAGGGAGGGTATGGGCCACCAACCACCTCACTCATCGGACGAAACGCGTTAGTAAAAACACTTCCACTTTGCGCCGATTTTCTGTGAGGTGAGGTCTTATCCGGTTCAAGTCCATTCAGCAGTGGGAACAGATATGTGGCTCTACCACCGTTAAAGTTCTTAATATTTTATGTATATCCATTATTTAAAGGGGTGCAATCACTGCATAATATATGTATACGTTGCTTTGCATAGAAGTTTTCAGAATAGTATGAACCGATGATAGAACAGCTTTAAAAGTTATTCCTTTCAGTAGCTTCAAGGAACTGTAGCCCTAAAGTACTTGATGTTCATTCGGATTTAATAATTCTTCGCGATTGTTAGGACATAGTTGCCTAAGACTGATGAGAAACGTAGTGATCAATTTACAGCATTTTGTATTATTTAATTTATTTTATATTAAAAAATAAATAAAGGGATGATTTTAATTTAACCATCAAGAAATACCAACGTAATATTTGTACTGTACTAATAAGTATAAAAATACTCAGAAAAACATACAATTACTTGTGTATTTTATTTATTAATGTTAGGGATATCGAAACATCTTACTCTTGTATACAAGGTCTTTTCTTTATTCTTCTCTCCGTGCATATAATACCGTGTAATATCGTGGAAGATAATCTCATGATGGCTCGTTAGCTACCGTTGACGAGTCGTCGTTTGCGTGAATTGTTTTATCAATTGATACGAGTATATGAGGAGGATCCTTTCATGATTACCATGGATTAGAATTTGAAATCTTACTTATCATCATCAGTATTCCACATAAATTTCGACACGATAAGATATTCAACACAATTTCAATATCAGTAAGTAATAATAATAACTTCAACATAAACACTACAAAAATAGATAGTTAAAATCTAATAGAGTATAGTGCAGCACATAACTAATAACAAAAACATATGGTACGAGTATGATGTAATTTAATACTATATTACATTATAATCTGTTTATCAGGATAACTATACATAGTTGGAATTAGTCCGGTGAGTTAGGTGGCCGGTGGCCCATACCCTTTCCTGCCCTCCCTACTTCTTCCACCATCCCCTCCGTTCCCTTTCTTCTCTTTCTTTCCTCTTTCAGCCTAAAACGCTAACAACGCTAATTTTGTAATGCTACAAATATTCATGAGCGGCGGTGATCGCTTCATCACTTGAACCGTTTACTCTTTTGTCAGCCTAATCCGAAAAAAAAAGCGTGGGTTATTAAACATTTTTTTATCGTTTTACCAAATTTAAGAAAAGCATACAGAATTTTTTTTTAATCGGGCTTAGGAGGCAAACGAGCACGCGGCTCACCTGATGGTAGGCGGACGCCGCCACCCATGGACATCTGCAACATCAAGGGACTTGCAAATGCGTCGCCGGCCTTTAAGGTAGGAGTATGCTCTCTTCTTGAAGGTTGCAATGTCGTATCGGTCCGGAAATACCGCTGACGACAACCGATTCTACAAGTTGGTAGTGCGTGGGAAAAAATTCTGGGCGAAGCGCACGGTGTGGATTGCCAGCGATCCAGGTGGTATGGATGGTACCTGGGGGTTTGTCGCTTTGTTCGGAGGCAGAACTTAGCAGCTAGCATTAATCTGAACAATTCCTCACAACACTCACATGGTATATCCGATATACCATGCATACCGACGGAGAATTTATTATGAAAGGTAATTCCCTAACCTAACTACGAATAGTTCAGAAAACTGTTCCATATTGTTGTTATTATCATAGAGCAACACGCCAAAGGGATTATTACAGCAAATAAAGATCTGTATTACGACAGCCAAATAAGTTAACAAGGATTATAAGTTCACCCCAGCTAAGCCCCGTTCGGCTCGACTTCCGATAAAGTGAGTAAAAATATTGAATGTAATGCCGCATCGGATAATCGACTTTATAGCTTCTTATCAGATTATCGAATGCCTGTCTCAGTCAACGTTGTAGAAGTTACAGTATTATGAGAACATTTTCTTATAGTTAAAGCATGTGTTATTTGACATCTAGTGTAGGCCAAAGATCGATGATAGACTTATCGAGTTTTTTTTTTCTTCATTTTTTATCATTTTCAAGTATTATATATTCTTAATTATTTATTTTGAAAGATAAAGGGTATCCTCAAATTCTCCACTGTTATAAAAAATGTTAGTAAGCGGTAAGTTGACGGCGCTTTAAATGAAATTATTAGACTTTTGAAAATGTTATTTTTATGACTTTAATCTGCAACGAATAGCATTTAAGCACAAAATATACTATACCAAAATAAAAATAAACAGTTCATATAAAACTATTTACCTTCTATCGTATCTATTTAGCAATTGACCCGAATGTATATAAGAATAGTGTGATTTATTTTTTAGGAATCTATGCTGAAATTTACTACTTAAGTTGCTTGCAATGGAATCACAAACCTTTGAATGAAATAAACTGACAATTTAATTAATCACTTAGGATAAACACTCCTTAGGCCAATGATCAACTGTTTGTGAAACGAAGCAGACATTTAGATAAACTGTAGAGAAACGCAGATTATTGGGTAGGGAAATCGGTGCGGGAATTCCAGTTAAATAAAAAAAGAGGTTCCGTTAGACATGGCGAAATAGCGGGGAAAAATTATTCGCGCCTCTTCCGAATACCTACCCCGAGGTAAATGATGATCGACAACAGTTGAGTAATTCGGAGATGGCGTACGCGTAATTTATATTTAACTTTTCTTCGCAAATTTGCGCTAAGCGTATTAAACTTAGTAATTTGATTTACCCACCCTCTCAATAGGGGGTGGAATTTGGAAACTCTCTTTATAATCTGAAATATAATTCATTACCGAATGCAAATATTTCATTAGAATTAACATGTTGTTCGGTTCCTAAATTTTGAATCGTTTTCGTTTGCCGGTTCAGTATTCGTTAAATAATGTTTTATTATAGCCAAATTGATCACGTTATCCATTGTGACAATTTATTTTATAACACAAGTACACTGTTATATATTTTGCATTAAATGGCAATTTTCTTTCTTTTTACTTTTTAAAGGTAATAAAAATAAAATAATAAAGATAAGAATCAAATACTTTAAATAAAATAGGATTTATTTATAGGTTCAATAAAACCTATTTAGGGTTTGTTTAATCTTTAAATAAAACCTTCAATATAATAATGCATTTGTAATCCCATAGAGGCTATAAGTATTGTTATGCATGAATTGAACATTTTCAAATTAAGTCAGTCAGTGTTTAATCCCTAAGAGGTTTCTTTATTATTTTTTTTTTTTGTAAAAGTTCAAAATTATTTTAGTTATCATGAAGTTATCAATTTTATTTGGTATTAATGCGTAATGCCTATGAAGTAATACATGAATAAGAACGCTTAGACAGTAATAATATAACATTAGCATAATTATTCCATCGCCGTCCCACTCGCATCACATAATCGAAGCGAAGGATAGTGGCCATCAGATATTAAATATCAAATATTAATTTAAAATAATAGTTATTTACATACATATATATAAACAAAGATATATTCGTATCTAAGAATAGAACTTTTGAAAATTGGATCGGGCGTTTCGTTATCCAAATGACGAATTCGAATTAAAATTATTCACGGATATTTACCACAAAAAATCCCACAGCACTTCACTCAAGTTCTCACATGCTCCATCCGGTGACGCTCACAAGTTCCCGATCCCAGTTACCCGTTCCGACTTCACCGGGCGCACCGTACGCGTTTATGTAAGCGACGCAGCGCCGCAGTCACCGCGACGTGCTTTCACCGAAGCGATATCGGCCCGTCTGGCGGTTTCGGCCGACTCCGGCCCTCTACACACTAGTCCTATAACTGCATTGCGACCTACGGCCTATCGAGATTAACGTCGGAGGCTTCCTCATCGCCGCTTAGGGCGCGTGTCTAATTGATCTGCCCATTTCAGATGGACCGGTTCGGGTCTTGCAACGACTTGGCCGGATAACTTTCCTCCGCGATCGGCAAATCTTGATCGATTTCATAATCGTGATTTAATTCAAGCGGTGCGATCACATACCACATGTCGTTTGCAATAAATTGTTCCGTATAATTATGTAAAAATAACAACATTTTATAAAGTCGTGGAAAGTTTGATCTGAGGTATTATATCGCAAAAAATCAAAAATTCCAATAAATGGTGTTGATTATTAATATAAATATATGCATAGATTTATTTTGTGTGTTCAAGCTCTGAGTTTTTAGCTATGTTTTAAAAATATGTATAACATTGTCAACGATCATAGACAACTGAATAATAAATCATCTTTAATACCAAATAAATTGGTATTTATATGGTATTATAAATTATTAAGATAATTTTTCAATTTAAAATGTTTTCAAGATGTCTTCCATAAATTAACACAAAATATTATTTAAATACAATTAAATTAAAACGCAACAAAATGTGTACAATATAGTATATTTGATTTTATAATAAATAGTTTTAATAATTTACAAGAAATTACTAAGACGACATATTTTTATATAAATCTTTTGAATGCAAATGAAAGTTTATATACTATACATAACGCTGTTTAGCCCTTTATTTGAATGAACTGGTGTAGAAAATCGTTCGTGCTGGACAATTTTCAATTGACGTCAAATAGGAAAAAGATCGAGTGATAAGCCTAATAAAGTTTCCGACTCGTTTCGCTTAATGGAAGGGATTTGAGTGGCAGCGTCATAACGTGGCATCGCTTTATTGCTGTCATTGGGCTTTCGCCGGCCTTTGTGGTAATTTAATCGTTTCCTAGATTGCCGGTGTTGATTATTGTGGCTATTTCCACCGGGACGTTTCCTGCTGATGAGCAATTGGTATTCTTTCTGCGAACCTCGCTATTCCTTAGAGATATTCTCTACTTATCTCATATGTCTTTGACGCTCTCACATTCAATTTGTTTGAATGTCCCTGAATAAAAATTATCATGAAACAAAACGACGTGTAAATATCACGTTCACGTATCAAAAGGCGGTATCTCAAGAAGAAATATTAAATCATTTCGTAATATATTATTGTAGCGAGAACATCAAAGAATTTTGTTACATTTGCAAACGTACAAAATAAATCCTTGCCTCATCTTATGTTCAAACGCAAAGTTGACTATAAGCGGGTGATCCTTTTTTTTACTTTTCCCAAAAAAAAAAATTGGAAAAATAGACATTACGAAACTTACGAAGTAATTAATCTCATTGGACATAGGTATCCAACTTGAGTTAGGAAAATTTCCCTACCTTTCTAATATAACTGTAAGGTTAAACGAGCCTCGATACACGTTTTGAATACTAATACACCAATAAGCACAGTATCCATTATATCGATGAAACTAAATACTACTACTGATAAAACTAAATAAGAATGTATATTCAGTTTTTGAAGACATCAATACACTAATTACATATTGTTATTTATGCTAACTGACTTATTGACAGTGCGACTTGGCCCCTAAACCTAGTCGCTCACCGAGCTACTAGGTTTGGTGTGTCGGAAACACTAAAGGATCGAATGATTGATCTCAAACAAAATAATCAATATAGCACAAAGGGTTTTCAGGCCGAAGTGGCCGTGGGGTGATTACATTTATACATTTGTCACAGAACCAATAACCGCTCTGGCACATGTAGCCTGCTAGGTGGCAACATCCGAAACATGACTGACAGCGGTGGGAAACAAAGAGCTGAAGATCGAGATCAGTGGCGTGCCATCAGAAGGGCTTAAATCCACCAATGGATTATGAAGGTCTATTAACGATGATACTAATAAAAATAATTTGTTGTTTGCATTCAGCCTACCACTTTATAATAATAACATCACTTACCCACGACAAAGACTAATGAAATTATATATTACTATATTAATGTTTATGAACTAACAAAATGTACCAAGAAAAAAACAATGTTACCACAACATTATTAGATCACAGACATATAAAACACTATGGCTTCTATTAAAAAAAACTGTCAGGAGAGTAGAATATAGGGCAGTCTTAAGTGCTTTGATAAATACAAAACACTTAACTGGAAGCGAGAGCCTTATTGTAATAATTATACAAAAGTTTTAAGATTACTTCTTAGCATAACTTATTAGTTTTGTATGTGATAAGCCTAATGATTTAGTCACGTCTCGATATCAATTGACGAGGATTTCTGTATGTAAAAGCACTTTTACAACTATGTCTAACTCGCTGTGCAACCTCATAGAAAATCGGCATAAAGCAGAAGTGTTTTTGCTTCCGCGTTTCGTCTGGTGTGAGGTGGTCCACCCATCTTCGCCCCCTTTTTCCTCTCTCACTCCCATCCCTTCCTCCCTTCTACCTCATCCTCCTGCTCCCTATCTCTCACTTCTCCCTCCCTTTTTAAAAAATTCTCCCCCTTAAAGGCTGACAACGCATTTACGCGTTCCGTAATGTTGCAAATGTCCATGGGCGATGGCGATCACTTACCATCAGGTGAGCCACTTGCTCGTTTGTCAGACTAACTCATAAAAAAAACTATTTAGGTCTATATTGAAACTCGTAGCCGTATGTAAATGATATAAAATATATTGTAAAACTTCCTACACGCACCAAACCGTTTTTTTTTTATTTAACCTTCATTAATAAATTCTTACGCATCTTTGCAAATTACTAGCAAATAATTTTCTTTAGTTAACAAATTTTTATATAATTCGTATATAAAAAAATATTTAAAAAATCTGAAATGAACATTATCGTGTTACATCAGACCATTGAATTCTTCGGTTCATTTCAAATTATGTTAAATGCACAGTTTTTTTAATAAGTATTATTGCACAATATTAAAAATAAAAATAAAAAAACTATAGTAACTATGAATGCTGTAAAATAGTCGTAACATCGAGAATTAAAAAAACAAAACTAAGACATAATGTGTAAATTTATTATTTTGGATTACTGTTGTGAGACTAACTAAAAAATTACGTTCCAAGTAAAATAAAGTTATGTACATAGAACGTGTACATTTACACTAAAAGAAAATATCTACCATTTGTACACATTTACAATATCTTATTTTTCGCGTTTTTGTCAATAGAACGTAGTTTATAAGATACTCGGTTAGTTTAGTTTGCGGCATATGCGTATGTACTACATCACTCAAGAAGATGGAATGCGAACGACATCGTTTATTCTGAGGCGTTCTAAAACCGTGCCTGTAAATTCAAAAGCATTCCGGTATCGCATTTGAGATAGGAGTGTATTGTACGTTTGTGGCGGGAACAAGAGCTTTGGTGCTACTCTCGCAAGATTATGAACGTTTGGGTCCGTCTCTAGCTTTTCTTATGAACTAATTGTTTAGAAGATTTCAAATGAAAGAAAAATGACACTTGAATCTATGGACATTGATACGTACGAGTGCAGCTTAAATTGTGACTACGAGCTTTACACGTTATGTAATTAATTGGTCCTGTTTCAGATATATTTAATCCATTTTGCGATCATAATTATTTAGAAACAGATTGCTTAGTTTAGGTTTATATTAGATCTACTGAAAAGTACTGTACGTTTTTAAATTGAAAGAAAATAACACATTATTCAAAGATTTAATAATATTTATCGTAGAATATACTTTCCATCGTTACTTGTTCATCGTTCCATCGTTCTTGCCAGCGTAATGGCAATTTACAGTAAATGCCATTTTTTTATAATTATTTATTTTTAGAGGCGAAGAATTCAACTGAAAGTACTCAAGAAGCTCATGTCAACCAAGCACTTGGTTGACATCAGCTTTAATTTTGATTTTTTTCCTATGCTAATGTATTTGTAACGGTGAAAAACGACTTGATCAGAGATTTATGTATGAGGTACATATGTACATATGTACATTTTATAAGAATTGATTGAATGTTTGTATGCAAATCATACAAATCGGGTTCGGTGCCCGATGGAGCATTATAGCTAGCCGCATAGGCTAAAAGCAACAACATTAGTTCAACATAAGACATAAAGGACAATATCGACATACCGATTAAATGAATTAATGTAAAATATCTCTTTTACCTATAGTTAAATCACTAATGATAAGTTAGGCAACTGTCTAACTTAATATAAAAATGAAAATGCTGAACATGGCATAGAACACTCTGAAATGTTTTAATATCGATTTGTGTCACTTATTAAATATTTAACCAGTCAGATGCAATCAAAATATGTGTATTTATTCAAAAAGGCTTTTTATAAGCACCTTTTCAGTTTTACATCTCAGTTTGTGAGAAAGCTACCTCCGGCCCGGACCGCTGTTTTGACAAAAAGGCTAGGCGAGAATCTCAATAGTTGCTATTTGAAAATACAATTACAATTCATTAAACCTTAATACAATATAAAAACTAACCCATTCATTTTGACCCACCAGAAACCCTTGAATATTACTTTCAAGAAATAGATTTCATATTCATTAAATAGATTATTTCTAATTTTAGTTTTAAAATGCTCAAGTGGTAGATCCAGGACTTCTTTCGGACTTTTATTATATATGCATATACTAAAGCCATGAAGGATTTATTCACCTTTTAGACGAACTGGAGGTGCTATAAGCTTTTTTTTTCGCGTAGTGTATGCCGCGTGTTTGTTTCTGCGTTAGATAAGAATATGAAAAATTTTGTCGGATAAATTCTATGTTACAGAGTATATATTATGAGTATATACCGTCAGAAATACGACTTTTTTACAAAACGCAGGGAATGCCAAGCTCTCGGGTTATAAATTGTTCGCACGGCTCTTTGCTAGAATAATATTCATGAGTCCTAATCTAAATGATTCACTTATAATAGAAATATTGAACATATTAACAGAATGTACTAACCCATCCCATTATTTTTCCTTGATTAAGGAGACTTCTTGCAGCATCATGCGCTAATGTCATTGGTTGACGTTTCTATTTTACCTGCAAGATACAGTGAAATTGGTTAGAAATGTGATTAATGTTCGCAATCATTTATTTTATAGTAGGACATCAAATTTATAACATGAATTTTAGAATTATTTGACTACAAATTAACTAACAGTCGTATTTAGAAAGGGAATAAAATAGCAAAGATTCTTAATAAACGTACAAAATTATTTAATTTCATTTTTTATATGATAGATTAAGTGAAAAGATGAAAACTGAGTGTAATATGAAACAGCCATTGGGTATTTTATATTATATTTCCATAGAAAGTAGAAAAAGCGTATTAAATTCAAATCACACGAAAATCAAAAATTTCTGTAAATTGGAATAAATTATTGTCATAATGCTGAAAGGGCGCGCGAATAATCTAAAACTAGTTTTTATTCGTTCCCATAACAGAAAGTTGCACTGAATATCGGGACCAAATTGAAATTTTTATTTTAAATTATACATTAAAATTTCAAACAAGTTAGAAACAAATGAATCTTAAATTTACTATTTTAAATAAATTTGTTGTCTCAAATGTTGCTAAGAAATATATTTTGTGACTCTAACAAGTTTTTTAGTTGGTGTCACTAATGAGAAAAGTTATGATTCAGAGAGAGCTTGCAAGTTCTTAATAGAACTTGAACGTTCATGTCCCTGTTCTGCATTTATCATTTTAGTTATTTTATGACATAAAATGTAAAGAATAGTAGCAATAATTTTATAATAAAAAAATTCAAAAGTTATTACATTATTTTAATTAAAACTATTTCTTTTTATTCATATGTGACATAGTTGCTATTGGCTTCGGCATCAAAAGATCATTGGTTCATTCCCACCCGAAACAAATATTTGTATTAATTGCAGATAACTGTTCCAGATCTGATCGTTTCTTCGCATGAAATTTGTGGGTTAATTACAATACAAAATGTACCAAAAATCCCCTTTTTTTTCAGAGGGGACGTTTTGTAAATAAAACAATTGAGTAGCTGGAAATCGATTTCCAGTAGGCAACGTGTTTGTCTTTGGATTGCTTATTTGTTATCATATTCGTTAACTGCCTCCGTGGCCTAGTGGAATAAGCCCGCGCTTTACAAAACGGAGGTCGTGGGTTCGAATCGAGGGCAATGACTTTGTGTTGTTGTTTCTTAGTTGGATTAGGGCATTACGTGCTGATCACCCGATTGCCTGAAAAGTAAAATGACACATGCGTCGGATAGGCATGTAAAAAGTCGGTCCCAGTTTCTTGCCGACGCCATCTAGTGGTGGCTTGGAGAAGTCGTTATTAAAAGGTCGGTTTAACGTCATCGCCTCTACGCCTTATTTCTCTACGGTCGTGTCGGTCATCCGTCCCATCGCGCTATGAGAGTAAAAGGAAGAGTAAGTGCACCAGTGTCTGCGCAAACGCTTGTGCACTATAATATATCCTGGGCACTTGGTTGATCTCTTGTAGGTCGGCCGCCGTGGCCGGATTCGGTCGGGATGGCATCATCAATTTATGTAATGAATAATAAACTTTATCTTGACTTCCTGAAAATACGTTATAATAACACGGTCATACAGGTCGTGATCGACGTCGCTGTCGCACGCGTCCCCGACGTTGTCGCGGTCGACGTCGTCCTGCGACGGGTTGCGGACCCGGGGGCAGTTGTCGCACGCGTCGCCGATGCCGTCGCCGTCGGTGTCCTCCTGGCCCGGGTTGTGCGCCCGGGGACAGTTGTCGTGCTCGTTGGGGATGCCTGTGCGGGCGAAATTCCCCAGGGTGAGTTTTTTAGGAGATAGAGTGAGGAGACGAGGAAGCCGTGTGTCCAATGGCAAGCGACGCGCCTGCTCAGAACAACACAGCCTGTATGGCTCCGTGTTCTGATATCTGATACCATTGCATTGCCAGTTATTCAACTGATGAGCAGAAATGTGGTGGTGGGCTAATGTGGAAGGTGAAAGGCAGGTGAAAGTAAAAGGCAGCATGCAATGCTCATTAATTGCATGGCATGCATGGCAAAAAACTGTATTAAATCTGAATCTGAAAAAAACTGTATTAACAATTTTGTTCGCAATTGTAATCCGATATTTAGTAGGATTACCTTGGCCAAAAGCCCCAACAATACCCAACGATATTAGTTAAATTATGAGGTGCATTTAAATATGAACTAGAATTGTCTTTTCATTATATCCCTTCGACGTCTTATGTTTTATATAAACTGACGTTTGTCCTTTTAGCCTAAGCGACTGTGTGAAGCTTCATCAAAGTATCGAGCTGTGGAAATGCTGTTGTAAATTAATTATAACGTGCTGGTTGATGTCTGATTATAATTTGTCGATTATATTGTGCAAATTTAAGTAATTAAGTAGAAAGATTTTTGTAACGTATAATTAACGCATTACTGAGCGCCTGAAAAATAAAAAAGTAAATAACAGCTTATTAACATATGTCCCACTAGATGACCCAGGTCTCTGTTTCAGCGGGTATATTTATAAGGATATAGGAGCACGAACCACTTCGCGGCCCCAGTGCGAATTCGTCGATACACATATCAAAAAACATTATCGTTTCTAAAATATGCAGTTTTTTTATGTATTAGGCTGACAAACGAGCAAGCGGTTCACCTGAAGGTAAGTAATCTCCGCCGCCCATGCACTCTGCAACCTCACAGAACTAGCAAATGCATTGTCAGCCTTTGAGAGTGAGTGGGAGGGAAGAAGAGAGAGGTAGCGGAATGGGTGGAGGCGATGGAGGAGGAGGTTGGGAGGGAAGTGAGAGAGGGAGGAAGGGGAGAGAGGGGGATGGGCATCCGGCCACCTCACCAAACGAAACGCGGAAGCAAAAACACTTCCACTTTACGTCGATTTCCTGGGAGGTCGTGGTACTTATTCGGCCCATTCAGCAGCGAGAGCAGCTG
>DWHO01000991.1:0-16937 GCA_018247575.1 Eurytides lysithous rurik
TCTGTGAGGTCGTGGTACTAACCCGGTTCGAGCCGGCCCATTCAGCAGCGGGGGCAGCTGCGTGGCTCTACCACCGCACAAAATCAAATCATCCTATATCTCAGGTGATATAGGATAACAAAAAAACTGTGATCACGTTACTTGACTCTGATTGGATAGACAGAGATAATAAGCGAGAGAGATAGTTATATCATGAGATAAATTTAAGATCGAACCGCACATATAGAAAAAAAAATAGTTCACACAAACTGTACGTACTTTCTTTAAAACGTTAACAACAATACTTAAAAACTAAATTGATTTTAAGAAAAAAAAATAACCAAAGGAGTAATGCAACATTCAAGGCAAACACCTAAAGTATTTTTTTTTAATAAAGTGAAAATCCTCAGTGCGTGTTAATGTACCCCAAAGAGATTAGAGAGCTATAACCTTACACTGTAATCATATTTCTTATTTAACATCATAGTTGTAAATTCGACCTTCACAAAGCATAAGAAGTTTTAACGTTTCGTGAATATATAATGCTATATTTGGTGTTTACGATGTTTACAAAAAAGGCAGTATTATGAGCTAGCACTGGAAACAGAATAAAACATTTTACATGTATTTACTGTGTTCCATATCGACGATATAAGGACAATGCTGCCGTGAATAAGAGTTATAACACATAAGACCTTCGCATGATTACAGTCGTATGACAATTTCCTGGTAATCTGCTGGAAATAGGATAATTAGGATTTACTGTAATCGTAACATTATGCAATTTATACATTACTATAATGACATGTTTGCCTGTAAAAATTGTGATATTTTGCCTGAGTAGAAGCGACCAAACAAAAAAATCGTTTAACTGGACAATTCCGTTACTAGAATGAAAATGACCGCCAACAGAATTGCAACGTGTGGTGTTATTAAATAGATGAAACGTTTCCGTTGTGACGAAAATAACGTATATCACAATTTACTGACACAGAACGGGAACTGACAGTGGAAAATAGTATTGTAGGAAGTAATAGTCACTAATACATTTAATTTGAAATTGGAAAACTACTGGCCAATTTTGCTTTAATGGATCGATGTTATGATTATATTTGCGTTTACGATATTTATATTTACGATTCTGAAGTCTTACTCTCAACCATTTTAAAAATCGCAAATATAAAAATACAAAACAACTATCTTTTAATTTACTCTTCATTAATTGGCAATATAGCCAACTGTACATATTTTAATCGCTTTACCTAAGTCAAAATATAATCTAAGAATGTTCACCTATTAACAAATTGCTCAAAAGTTTAAAACTTCATTGGGTATGCATTCCCACATTCATGACCGTGACTAAGTAATAATACATTCAGCGGAACCGGTTCATTGTTATTTTAATACTTACGTATTTTTTTAACCGCCAATTATAACAAAACACGATAGTATAAAATTTGTGTCAAAGATATCAATTGAACTAAAATTATTTCGACTAGTAAGTAACTTATTTATTTAACTAGGAAGACACTGCTGCAATCCCATGACAGCATATCCATTTGGCTCACCACTTGCTCTTTTCGCCATTTAATTAAGTACTAAAATTATTATCTTTTGTTTTTATATCTCGTAAAAATTATTGAAAGATCTATCTAGAAAAAAATAAATGTAATTTAGGCACCACACCACATTTTCTTTATTTGTGGAACTAAATATTATAACTCAAAAGTTTAATTTCTTTAGGTTCTAATTGCATTCTACGAGCTTATTATTATTTATTTAAGATAGAAATATCTTGTGTTATGAGGGCCTTTTATATAAAACATAAATTTCACCCCTATAAATGACCGCATCCGAAACAATTATCTGTAGTTTGTACAAATATTTGACCGGGGACGCCGTAGCCAACAGCTTAACATCTGCGCCAGACGGGTATAAAACAATTTGAGCTTATAAACACGAAAAAGTACTTTGGTGTCTACTTGATTGGTCAAAAACGCATAGATTAATTCTATGCTAAGATGACCTATTAATTTCAAGTAAAAATTAAAATAGGGACAAGCGCGATAAATAAAAATAGACAATAAGTTTTGCTAAATCTTGCAAAATGTAAATCCTACCTGGAAAAGACTAAACATCTCATGGATTCCTGCAAAGTTTAATTTTGTTGTAATATAATTAATATATCTGGATTGCCAAACAGCGATATGGAGAGCGCGCATTTATAAATTTTCATAATGAAACTATTTCATCAGAGAATTTTATTATTTAGAACAAAAACATGTTACTTATATTGTTAGTGTGGTTTATTGATCATAAAATATTTATTCATTTAAATACAAATGTTTACTTATTTTAAGTATAAATACATAGATGTTTCAATTTAATCCATATGTTTATTACAGTATAGGAGCACCTTCACAGTTGTAATCTTTAGTTTATTCCTTTGCTTATTCAATTGCAATTGTTTATCGTCTTTTTCTTAGTGTTAAAGAAATTCAGTTATATGATTCACAGAAACTGAATTTCGGTAACAATCTTTGATCAAGGCGCTTGCTCCCTCACACTATATCAAATTCCGTAAATTTATTAATTTATGCATAACCAAACTCACTGACAGATTCACTTTTATTTTCATCGATTTTTGAAGACAACCAAAGAACTGGTTTATTGTCGATTTGCGTTTTATTTATTTGATCTCAGATATAACAAACTCAAAAATGTAAAACTTTTTTGATAACTTATTTTTTTTTGTAATTTATAGATAATAAAATTTGAAAAAAATTAAAACATATTTTCTTTATACAAGAAAATCTAAGCTGTTGTTTGCTTTAAGATTAAGATTATTTTATCACTCTAACATCATTCGAAGGTATGCCTTCGAAACATGCCTTACGCATTAAAACCACCCCAAATACAAAGCACAGTGGAATTAAAAGTTTACAAAATAAAGTAAACCAAATACCGCGCGTAGTATCCTAACTATTCACGAACATCACCTCGTTGTTAACCCCGCCGACGCGGTCTGATATTCCAAATTGCAACTATTTAAGAACATTTGACAATATCATTGAAAAATGGCAAACCCGAGGTCAACACACCGAGTTTAACAATGTCGCACTTTCACTCGCGCCAACCTGTCTTACCGTTCTCGCCATCACGCCGTTGCAACTCCATGTCGGCAGGAATGTTATAATATTCACACTTTTCATTAATTACGATAGCTTACAAGCGGGCATTAGTTCGGTAGCGTTCATAAAGACGACTACCAACAACAAACGACAAACAGAGACTGATGGTGTCTAGATTTCAATGCGTCTCCACGCTTCTGCGATAGTAGTTTTTGTTTTCAAACGTCAACGTACGTACGTGCCTCACGATAACGCATGATGCATAACTTGGAACTCTCATTGAACTCTACCGATATATTTTTACTTAACGGGTGTAATTAGGATACGACGCTCGAATTAAAACCACCATCGTATTTCGAATTTAATTTTTATTTTACACGTCTGTGTCCAATTATTGGTCTATGTACATAAAATTATTAAAATAAAATAATATTTCTGTTCTGTGAAATATTTAACACATCTCTAATGTCAACTTTTCAATATATATTTACAAGGAACATTACTTAAAACGTGCACCCGAAATAGAAGATAATTAAATCGTCGATAAAGTTTTTAAATGTTATTAAGCACTGTAAAATACACAAACAATTGACACAAAATTTATTAAATGTACATACTGGAAGGCGACGGCTTAAGTAGCAGAAAATATGGAAGTATTTTGAATATCTTACTATTAATAAAAATAATATATTAAATTAGTAATAGCAGATTCTTCAAATTTCAATAAAAGCCATCGACTATCATTGCATAGCAAAAAATAAACTATCATGATTAATTAAATTTTATATTTTTTTCATTCACTATAATAGTTCGTATGTCATGAAAACTTAGAATACAATCTAATTAATTAACTCAACTTCATTATTTAATCTTTCATTTATCACTATAACAGATAACATTTAAATATCACATTATGAAATGTTTAGACATTACAATAAACCCCTAAAAGTGCCAAATTAAAAAAAAATCCCAATGTTCACGAAAAAAACACATTTGAAAATATAATCACAAGAAAATTATTAAAGGAACATATTTAATATTCATAAAGTTATAATGTACAAACTTGTGTAGCTACCGTACTACCGATGGATTGATAAATATATCTTTATTTATCTTCCTCGGAGAATCGAAAGTTACCCGCTTCCATATACATATCCCTTCTTTATTAGCAATTTGCATAGGAGGAAAATGTTTCATTGTAATTAAAAATACATACTGTACATTTCGCTGTACTTTCTTACATTTTGTTTATAAACATCACCACGGTGTGTATTTAAATTGTCTCCTATTACTTCATTTCAACTTAAACTCTTGAACTAAACAAAAAAAACGAGTGTTTACTCGTCATAATCACGAAGAAAAATTATATGCAAATAATTAATTGTAAATGTCAAGCCATCATTTTCAAGATTCCGTTGCGAATTAAATTCATGCGGATTGGACAATTGCGGAAGGAAAAATTGGTACACATGAAAAAAATAAATAAAAAGAAAATCGGTACATACAAATAAAATTAATTATCAAACCATCGGCATTCAAGTATATAATTTTCACATAATATTCAATGAAATAGACCTTAAATAAAGACAAATCTGCACACCTATAAAAACCAAACAAATACAATGGGAAAAAATGTAACTTCAAGGACAAAACTCTTCAATGTCAGATATAAAATATTACATCTATGCTAGACTGTTATGTTTGTATTTCTTCTCTGCATTTTAAGTACACCTAAATATTGGAAGGCACTAAGACCCTAGTCTACGATAATTTCTGTACACGGGTAAATGATTGCTTTGTTGGTCAGACTGTTACACCCATCCACACTGCTACAATAAACATGTATTTTACCATTACAAGATTATTTTAGGACTGCAGCTGAATGTTCTTATCTCTAGATTTCCATAAAGGTCCCAAGGACGTTATTTGTCGAAATTCGTGACGCTGTTTGTTGAGTAATATTTAAAGAAAATATAACTATCCTTTGACGCACCACTGACAGTGCTTATGTTACCAGTGTATTCAAAAATTAAAAATATGGGTCACATCCCTTGAATTTGAATTAAATTACAATTACAAAACACATTGTAAATTGTATAAAATTCTATGTAGCTGTGTGGACGACTATATTAAAACCATTAATGGAATGGCATTTAGGCAACATCTTCGACATACGACTAGCCAATAATATTAATAATACATACATGTATAATATATATACAATTCAAAATACTTAACAATAAAGCCAGAGCAATTAACAATTTATTTTTATAGCCTATTATGTAAAATGAGTACCAACTACATTAAATGCATTTTACTCATTTGTAACACTTATTTACACGTGACTATAAAATAATTTACATCTTATAAGAAATACGAAATTGGTGTATGTGTTACCCACTTGGGTGCTCTAAACATTCTCTTGCTATTCTCGTCTGTTTCTCATTATTTGATTTGCGAATGGTGACACAGCGGTGAAATGCAGATAGCATGATCAGTAAATATCCTGTATGAACTAAATTTTCTGAGATTCCAAACTTTAAAAACAAACACGGTCATAATATTTGTTTTAGCATATAAAACCCGAAAAAACGAGGAATAAGATATAATTTAGAATAGCACAGAAAGGGAAACTTGTAGTTTCTACACTATATGAGTACAGAAAATTTTATGGTTAAGTGCTGTAATGACGACGATTTTTTATTTTCGATACCAAATTACAGATTTTCAATGCTGGGCCTAGTTTCAAGCCCATATATTTCATCATCATATCCGAATTCAATAAAAGAAGTGCTTTTCCATCTATTTCCTGTAAGAAAAGAAAAATGATTACTGTCATACAATAAAGTGCAAAACTGATAAGTCTTAGCATGATTCATATTCATAAGAAATTTTAGTTTTATCCTATGATAAAGTTAACATTCAGAAAACATTTGCAAGTAAAACAACAATGGTTTTTACGATAGCTCTTGTCTTGGACGGCACCATAGGCTCACAGAAAAACTGTACCTGTTGTAACTGTGACAAGTTCCAAAAATAAATCTGCATAAAAAACTTCAGTTGACATAAATGTCAAAATTATAGAATTTCAGGTAAATCAAAATGTGTTCATAAAGTTAATTGACGCATATGTAGGATAGCTCTCAAAAACCGTTCAGAGCTATCCTGCATATGCGCTTCTCGGCAAAGCTACATTAAATACATATACAAACTGATAGTGGCTTTCTCACGAAGTTACTTTGCCATTTTAAATAATACAAAAAGACTGTGCAAGAGTTTTATTATATTTAAAGATAAAAATTATATTTTAATTTCCATTTAAAACATTCATTCATGCATGTGGCATGTAACCATTACTTACATGTTTGCGAAACAGATCAGCATGAGCTGCCAATGCCTGATCAGCAGCAGCTATAAATCCAATGACATCCTCTACAGACCAGTCGGCGGGCTGTGCCGCGGGTGAAGGCGGGGGCGGAGCACCCGTTGTTGAAGACGCCGGCTCAGGCCGCTCGGGTGAGACACGAGCCATTTTACAACCGGAAGTTTCACCAGAACCGTTAACTGCATTATCCGTTGCTGATTCCTGTTATGAATTACAATAAATAAAAGTATAATACTTTTGCAAATATAATAGATGTGGATATTAGTTAAATTATTTTTATATACACAGCACCTTAGCAATGGTGTTAAATTTAATAGTCTTTCGAGTGTGCCGTAGCAACCTGAATTCAAGTACCCACATACACACATACAAGGATTTGGTAAGTTGTATTTAACAAGAGACAGTGCTTACATACTGTGTGTTAAGACTCATGGTATGTAATCACTAAGTAAATGCTAAAGTATAATGTGAGGGAACCTGCATGTTTAATATAAAAATTTACATATATAATACCTAACCATATCAAAGACCAGAAAAGAAATGACTAATAGGCAAAAGCATATAAAGACACCAATATGGTGAATGTGCAAGTGTGAATGCAAGTGGTATATCATGGATTTCAGGGATGTTTTATTTCAACGGTGATAACAGTACTTACATCAATAGGTCTCTTAGAAGCAGATGATACACTATTTGTAGTGGATTCTCCACAAAGGGCACAAGGCCGTCCTGCAGCCTCCCCAGCATCAACTTCAATCATTCCAACACAACAACCCAGTCCAACACATAAATGTTTTAGCCAATTTTTTAGTTCATCATTTGTCAAGTCCGAGGGCACCTTTACAGTGTATGTTTTACTTCCAGTAGAAACCTTAAAAGCAAATGTTAAATACATAATTACATATTAATGAGATTTAAGAGTTAATTACATCCCTAGAGCCTGCATATAATGATTTTTTTAAATAAAATAAGAAAACAATGTGGATGACATTAACAGAGATAAACATCCAGAACACATTGTTTTTAAGTCACAAAATAGTATTAAATGCATTCATAGCTAAATTATTTTTCATTTTAGTTTGACCACAACATCTGATCAAAAAAAAATTATTTGCATTTAAAATACTGTATAGCATATTTTTTTTTCAGCTTTAATACAATATTCCTTTTTAAAGTTATTTTCACAAAAATGAGGTTATGTATACAAAGTACATCCAATTTAGAATAATTGTATAAAGTTTATACAAAATTTTGTGCAATGTAGGTTTACAAAGTATGACAGACACCAACCGATCCAATGCATAATTTATTCAAGTACAATTTATTTTTATTTCATTAAGCTGTAATTGGAAAATAATTTGAGACTAAGCAATTACCTGTACAGTGTTAACATTTGGATAACTGCTAGAAGCAGTTAATATTGCTCGTGTTAATCTCGGAGGGTCAGGATGAACACTCAATAGCTCTTTTGCTAAAGCTTCTGCAGCGCCAGATTGTCCCAAACCAGATACCATACTGGGCATGGAAGCATTTCCTCCCGTACAACTACTTCGAATGCGCAAATGTACAGCAGGAACTGTTGGTGTTGGTGTTGTAGGGTTCGAAGAATTAGTAGTACCAGTAGATCCACCTTCAGGGAGAGCCGGATTAGGCATCCCAATCGGTCGTAGCTTAAATCTATAACATGGAAATGTTTAAATCTTAACAAAATGCACTACTTATATATACAGCTTAGTTATTTTAATAATAATTTGAGGCTTGAATTTTTACAAAATTTAAAAATTGGTACAATAATAAAAATGATGTAATAGCAAAAAGTAAAACGAAAATAAATCATGGCAACTATTTGGCAAAGTTTAAAAAGTTTAAAAGTTTAAATATGTCTGCATAAAATACATGTATACCTTGAAGGAGTTGTAGCACTTTTTTGTCCTGGTGGTTGCAAAGGGTGCCCTGCTCTGGCACACCAACCAACAGGAAATATATCCCTTGAATCATATTTACACCAATAATCAAAAGCTCCTCTCCAACCATCAAATGTAACATGAATTTGATCATTTTTCACTGCCCCAACTGTAGCACAACATATTAACTGTGGATTTTTCTTGTCAACAGCCTCAAGCTTTTGACCCACAACAAACAAGTTTGATTTAGGAGTAGGCGGCTCAGGTTGAAACACCTTATCAGGAGCCATTTCAGCTCCATTTAAAGTCTTGAGTAAAAACATAGGCCAACTACTAGCATTCATGCGAAATCCAAGAGGAGGTTGCAACATTCCATCATTTTTCTCGCAATGTCCAATAGTGTGTATGTCACCAGCGTCAACTAATCTCCAAAAATCATTTTTATTATCACTGCCATCCAACCTCAACCTAAGCCTTGGCCCCAAAACACCAACTACTGTTGCAATACAAGTAGATGTTAAATTCCTTGGATCCAGTGCTTCTAACTTCATATTCACTTTAAAATCATTTATCGGCGGTACGGGAGCTTGCTTAAAACACTCTTGTGGTGCTGCTGTACTGTTAGTCTCTTTCATATATTCGTTCCAATCAAACAATTGATAAATATCGTAAAAAGAACCGGTTGAATTGTTATTAGAATGATTTTCTGACCCATTTGCGCCATTCCCTGATTGCGGGGATGCAGTTCGTTTTTCATTTTTCTTCTGATATTTATTTAGACAATAGGTGGAACAAAAGTTTTTACTACTCGAAGGAGCATTACCTCGAATGACATTGTCACAGTGAAGACAAGCACCTTTGCTATAAGCCTGTCTAAATTCTGAAAGACATGTCTCAGAACAAAACTCTTTTTTACCGTTTTCCGTAGGCAACACATACTTTAAAGGCGTTTTACTTTCAGCGCACCAGGTACAAGTACGTTTAGGAGGTCTTCCAGGCCCACGTATTTTGCCGGGAGCATGCCCCGATGAGCCGACAGTATTGTTTGACATTGTTCTGTCTTTGAACTCAATTCATTATATCAAAGGGACCATTTATTCACAACATAACACAATTACATTTTACTCACTACCACCTCTCAGTATTTTAAGACTAATCAAATATCTTGCGCAAATATAAACAACGTCAGAAACTATTTATGACGCCATTCCAACGGCCATATTTCTTTTTTTTTTTTGTTTTCTGTGGGACTGTGAAAATAATGTTGCCCATTGCAATTTGCATCTGATCCCTAATATGTAACATTTATGATACCAATAAGATTTTTGGTAATTAAAATAAAATTTATTAATAAGGTCTTGTTTTCTTTTTTTAATTTTTAAGCCGACTTATGCGTAAATAAAATTATATATATGATAGAAATTAAGATATGTGCATTCTTTTCATATAAGTATATTGCTACATTCAGAATACTGATCGTAAGTTTTTTACTGAAAATCGAGATCGAATCGAATGTAGTTGTTCACTTACGAAGATCAAAGACAGATGTTCAGCAGTAGTAGCATCACGATAGTCAATATAAAAAAGGACTACAGTAGAGTTACTGTTGTTTTCGCTAGCAAGAATTTTTTTTAAATATATTTTTTGATTTTCGAAATGAAACTTGTCATTCAGTTATCGCGGCCTACACACGATATCGTCGTGTCCAGTCGCTTTTGAATCACTTATGTCGTGCAGTAATTGTCTTTAATGTCAACCATGAGCACAATTAGAGTAGTATTGGAAATTGAAATCTCGAATGCTAGGGATCAAGTCGAGGTTCGAACCTCCTTCCAAAGGGCCCTTGGATCGCGTCGTGCAAGTTAGTCGTATAGTCCATCTTGCGTTAACAGGTTGCGGAGTTGCAGCGAAGTGGACGTTGTCACTGTATCGTCGTCATGCACCAGCTACGTTGCTTCTCTTGGGCCTGCTAGCCGACCGCTCATGGGCCTCTTCTGAAGAAGCTGCAAAAGCCGCCGCGCTAACAGTGTACTACCACACAAAAAAAATCATTCAGGTCAAGAGTATAAATTTTTTGAAACACGAAAACATTTACATATCCCCTTGCGAGTAGAGCGTTTATTATAAAAAAAAATAGAGATTAGAGGTTGTTTAGAAACAAAGTTCAATTTCTAATTTCCTTTATTGAAAAAATTTTGACTGATTTGATCCTAAATAATCTGTGCTACGTACCTAACCTATGTGTATGATTATGGTCGGTGTTGGTCGTACTTGCCTTCGCAGAATGTTTTCACATATTTTATTAAATGCCGAAACAGCAGAAAAACGCTTGGCAGAGATTAAAACTAAGGTTTGAATCACAAAAAAAATTATTTAGATGTTCTAACGTAAAAATTCAATTAACTTTTTCATTAATTTTTAGCTCGAAGAAATTAAAAAAATCAAAGTTGAAGAGAAAATTCAAGACTTAGTAAAAGAAAATTCAATTCTGGCAAAAAAAATTGAAAACGCAAAAAATGAACTCATTAGTCTTGAAGTTTCGAATGGCAAGAAACAATATTCTGTACCGGGTAAACAGGCAAATGCAACCAATATAGTTTCAGATACATTAAATGTAAAATTAGAAGATACTAAAAAAGATGCAATTGTTGATAATGTACAACCTATAAAGGAAAAGAAAGAAAAGAGTTCAGCCAAAAAAATTAAGGATAAAGTGGCAGCTACACCTAATAATGAAAATATAGTAGACATTCGAAAATTAGATTTAAGAATTGGCAAGATTGTTGAAATAAATAAGCATCCTGATGCAGATTCATTATATGTTGAAAAGATAGACTGTGGGGAACAAACACCAAGAACTGTTGTGTCCGGATTAGTAAATCATGTACCTATTGATCAAATGCGAGACAAGATTGTCATGGTTCTATGTAACCTAAAACCAGTTAAGGTAATTTTAAATAAGATCTTATTTTCACTTATTTTTAGACAAATATCTTCATATATATTAACAAGTTATTTTTACATTCTTAAAATTCATTATAATAATAAAAATAAAAAACAGATTTTTAAGATTCTACATACTTGGTATAGTCTAGCAACAACAAATCAAAATAAACATAATTTCAGATGCGAGGAATTACTTCTGAAGCAATGGTAATGTGTGCTTCATCACTTGACAAAGTTGAAGTTCTTATACCACCGGTTGCTGCTTTACCTGGCGATCTTGTGCACTGTGAAGGTTATCCAAGGGAACCTGAAGCTCAATTAAATCCTAAGAAAAAGATATTTGAAACTTGTGCACCTGACCTGAAAACAAATAATGACAAAGTTGCATGTTACAAAGACAGCCCACTTATTGTTCCTGGAAAAGGAGCTATTGTAGCACCTTCTTTAAAGGGTGTGAATGTTAAGTAATTTAAATTTGTACATAGATTTTACTTGGATACAAAATTTCGAAATAACAATTTTTTTTTATTTTTCTAAACACAATAGCCCATGTGCAACGCAAAAATTATAAATAGTTCTTAATTTAAAATATACCAAACTATAATATACATAAAGACGATTAGTTAGGTTAATGGCCACAATATATAAGTAATTTACTAATTTAAAAAAAAAATGTGTGTAGGCAAAAATCAATCAACAAATTAATCAAAATTTTTAGTTTTTAATAGCATAAAATAATTTTACATCACAGTTAAAGGCAGGCAGGCAAAACTACTTTGATTAAAGAACTCATAGATACATATGTATCATTTGTTGCATAAAACACAGTAGGGAGATTCGCAAAATTACCTTGGTTGCGAGTGAGCCCCAAGTAATGCGTGTCCAAAAAAATGTTTGATATGACCTCTTGGTCTGAATATTATAGATATATATGCTATCTTTTCTCAAAGAGCAAGAGAAGTGTCTTTATTAGGAGACAAAGTGACAGTGCATCTTGCACTTTGTAGGCAGACAATGACTGTGTTGTTGTTCTTGGTTTAGTTAAGACATTGCAGGCTGATCACCCACCCTATTGCTTGAAAAGTAAGATGATCCATGCGTTGGATGGGCATGTTAGTCGATCCCGGTTTTTTATCAACAACATTTAGCAATGGCTTCGAGAAGATGTTATTAAGACGTCGGTTTAATGTCACCGCCTCTGCGCCTGACCTCTTTTCAGTCGTGTCGGTTATCCGTTCCATGAGACTATGAGAGCAAAACTAGAGTGAGTGCACCAGAACACAGCTTGTACACTATAATATATTCTGCGTATTTGGCTGATCTCTTGTAGACTAGCCGTCGTGGCCCGAACCAATCGGGAGGACATAACATTATATATTACTACGAGCATGTCACTTAACCAATACTTCGAATTACTAATTAATAAAGTTAGCTGAGAAAAATGAAAAATAATGATGCTATCTTGATAATGGTTATGCTTTTTGTCAACGATAGTCTCATACTCATATAACTTTGGGATTGTTAAGAAGATAACTCATTCTTTTTAAATCCATTTCGTTATCAGTCACAGGCAATAGAACAGATGTAATATTTATAATTTTACATTTTTTCTGGTGGCTGTTGAAATAGGTAAACAGGACTACATATCTTATAGATTGATAACCTTTATACCTGCATTTTGAGTGTTGTCACGACATGACAATCTGATTGCTTTCCATTTTGTATAAACGCGAAGACAAAAAGTCGAGAAATTTGTAGAGAAATACGTAAAAAATAACATATAATAGTATATATCATAATGATTATGATAAACTTAAAAGACCAACAAGTGACAGAAGGGTTTTTTTAGATCTATAGAAAGAAAGCATCTAATACTCGCTTCAAGGTAGAGATTTTTGGCTTACTAAAAAAAATCTGAAATACTTGTATCACACAACCACATGTATAACAAAGGATACCATGAAGAACCAACATGACTAAATGAAGAAAATAAAACTACACTTAAAGCAATATCAACAATATATATGTAAATGTGTACATATCATTTTTGTAATCAAATACATTTTTCTGCAGTAACAATTTAATGTTAATACATAATTTGACATCTATTTTTTATATTTCGAAGTTAGAAAAATAGACAGATGTGATAATGTAACATTATAATCAACACCACAATAACATTTCATTCACAATTTAAGGTAGTGTTTCTGGTCCGGCCTGTAGTAGCAACAATTTAAAACCAGATTAGTATAATTCTACTCTTTATATAATAGAAAAATCTACTTTAACATCAACTGTGTATTATGAGCCAGTAAGAAAATACTTTATTAGAATTAATTAACAAGTGTGCTAGAAAGCTCTATTAAATCTTGAACAAGAAACCACAATTATTTATTCTTTTGCGCTAATTTAACAGTATATTTATATAATTTCAATAACTATCACCATATCTTAAATATTATTAATATTATTGAAAATTATTTCAAATGTCCATAGTGAATGACTCAAACAGGTAAATTTCTGAATATCTTGGGCCAAACTCACTGTTTTAAATCATATCAAACACATTCCATACATTAATACAAAAATAAAGTTATAGCAAGCATATAGCACAAGTAATAAAAAATATACCATTTTCTTATGCATTAATAGAGTATGCCACCCCTATGTACTTTGAGCACATGCCCATGTTATGTGTATAATAAAATCTACAATCTCGTCGTTTACAATACTTTCTGTTAATAATTTGTAAAATAACATATTAGTAAAATATAAAGCATCTTATGTCGGTCGTAATATTTAAATACCAATAGGATGATGATATGATATTAAAATTGTAATGACAGTTTACTTTACCCGCCAGATATGTTCAATAGTTAAATCTAGATCTCTGTTCATACTATACCTAAAGTTTTCAATATAACTTCTACATCTCTCGACCAAATTGAGTTATGTAATAAATATATTTTAATTACATTAATAATTATCAATTCCTTTGCTTGATCATAATATGCTTGTTTATTATGCATATAATGTTGGACTTGGGTAGTATTTAATGGCGTATTTCGTAAATGTATAGAGAAACAGGTACAAACAATGCAAAAGGTTTGTTTGTTTGTTTGCCAATTATTACAGTATAAGTACCATAGCCAAGATACAAAATAATTTTTCGTTCATTCATTTAAAACATTAACACAATCTTTGGTAAAAATAAACCTATATGTATTGTAGTGAATTCACAAAGATATTATTATATTTAGTTTAATAAATCATCACTACTTTAATTTTCACTTTTAAATTGTTTTTTTTTTGTTTTTAATTTTTATTATTTACGAAAATACTGTCTTATGCATTTCATTACACATAAATATATATATGAAATGGAAACTCTGTACATTGTGGTGACTAAGTCCAATTTAAACTAAACTGTGGAGGGACAATTATGCACTTTATGCAGTTATATATTAATACAAGTTGTGTGTGTTACAAATATATTATGCATGTTGCTATATGTTTAACTTGTTGTAGAAGAAAGATTAGTAGTATTTTTAACTAAATGAAACATTTTAACAGTTCTCCAAAAATCTCTATCATAATATAGTTAACTTTTAGAAGAGTTTAGAGGACGGTTTAAGAATTTCATTAAAATGTTAGAAGAACACAGAGGCGTTAATCTCGAGTATTACTCAATTACATATATAAATATAATGTAAACCTTCAATTAGTATTAGACATGTCACCACAAAGTCAGAACTATATACATTATAGGTTGTTCAACTTAATCTATTTTAAAGCAATTAATAAAATAGACAATGTAAGGCTTATATACTAGAAGTTTAATATTAAGTATAGATATTTTTTGTGAGAATAGTAATTGAAATTTAGGCCTATTTGACACAACAAATTAAAAAGCAAAAATATGTTGAATAAAAAACATTTTAAATTAAGGTAACTTTATAAATAATTTTTTTAAACTAAATTAATGCACTAAAGAATGCACCATACACATTAAAGAATTAAAAATTAAAAACAAACATTGACTAAAAATCTTAAAAAAATCATTAAATATATGTGGGTAAAACCACAATGAAAATTTTACCTATCTATGTCAAAATGGTAAAATGTTTTTTAAGTGTCTTTTTGGTAAATGGCACAGAAGGACTAAAATATATAGGTGGGTAAAACATATCGTCAAACAAGTCCAATATTTTGTTAATTTACAATGTTTAGAAGGAAGACAACTTTCTCATATAGTTTTCAATATATAATTATTATATTTAAACGGAATCAATATAATATTTTATTTATTTAGGGTATGTAAACTTGGAATGTACATTTCTAATGTAACACACTCCAAAATAAATGCCTGTTAACTGCATAGCTTAAGAAAAATGTGATCTTCATTCTTCATCATTTTTTTCACATACTAGTCCAGCGAAATGTAGTTTCTGAACAGTATTTAAACTTGTAAACCTATAAATAGGTTAATTTGTATAACAGATAAAATAAATAAAGATGGAGACTAAATACTAGACGCAAAAAATAGTGTTCTATATAATATTTTGCACATAATTGTAACTTTGACACACGAGTTCCAAAGAACGAAATTGAAATAATGCCAAGGCATAATTAGTACTTGGTGTAGCTCCGATTACAATTGAGTTGGCGGGAATCTACGTTGGGGTTTGATGCGACGTTGGGCGAGTGTTGATTGTGACACCGGCCCAAGCACTTGCGGTGATATCGGAGCCGAAGTCATTGCCTGAAAGAACGACAAGTCAGTTCCGTAGATTGCAGCTATGTTCAGTTATGAATAAGCTACGTGTAAATATTAAGAAACATGCTCTTTTAACGATTTTATTCCTGTTCAAATTCTGCTCCCGATTTTCATATTTTCCAATACATGGTAGATTGGTGTCGCCTTATATGAAAACGCGTTGTAGGAGTATTCCTGTATAATAGGAAAATGGGTTATAAGAGTACCGTGTTATAGGGGGGATTACTGCATTTTATGTTATTTGTATAAAGCGAAAATGCGAATTAATTCGAATATTTTTTTAACTTATATACTATTTCTACGAAAAACTCTTTTAGTATATTTTATTTTCCTGGTTGACTAGGAGAGAATGTCTGAAGGAATTAAGTCCGCCTCTTATAATCTTTTTCTAAAGAGGTTTGCAATAAGAACAAATAAATGAATTTTTACGGCGTTTTGTGTATTTCATGTATCGAGATGATTGTTATGTATCGTTTATCTTTCTGATAGAATTGTATGAAGAAAAAAATAGCGATATGACATTAAGGACACCGGAATATTTGTACAATTCACCAATGGGAAATATTTTTAAGTGGAAGAATCGGCCTTATTTTACCACGACGTTGTCGTCAGCTATTTTACCGCCTAACAATAATGTGTTCTGATTGAAGGACAATGTTGTTGGATCTGTGTGGTACCCAACCTGTACGAGTTGGCGTGTCGCTCACCGTCAGGTGAACGCCTAGTCACTACATCGTGTTACGGTGGTAGAGCCACGCAGCTGCACCCGCTGCTGAATGGGCCGGCTCGAACCGGATAAGTACCACGACCTCACA
>DWHO01000992.1:0-16936 GCA_018247575.1 Eurytides lysithous rurik
GAAGAGGAGGGAGGGAGTAATAGGGGAGACCCCTCGGAGATGGAGAAAGAGGTAGGGAGGGGAATGCTAGAGGAAGGAAGGAAAGGGAGGAAAGGGATGGGCCACCGGCCACCTCACTCACCGGGCGAAAACGGAGAAGCAAAAACACTTCCACTTTCGATTTATTGTGACCATCTGCAATAATAACCTTATCTAGCAAATAAATGTATTGAATTAATTTACTGATTTTAACATTGTAATTTAAAAAAAATTACTCCACGTGTCATTTACTACGTTTTTGCTTTCAAGCGTCGATCTTAGCGAGACGCAAGCTCATAAAAACACAGCTTTTTTTATTGGGATTAGGATTAGGGCAAATGAGCAAGTGGCTCATCTGATGGTAAGCGGACGCCGCCGATCGTGGACATCTGAAGCATCAAGGGACTTGCAAATGTCGGCCTTTAAAGTGAGAGTATTCTCTCTAACTACTGAACGTTTAGGCCCTGTGCTGCATTTATTACCCAGAGATTTAAGATGATATAATATGTCAGTTATTATGCTAGCAACATTGTGTCTCATATTGGAACAAAATTGTACTAACAAATTACTCCTTGGCGGTAGATAAACTGGAAATCCAATGGTTCCCCGCCCCAGGCAAAACCTACAAGTGTCTTGCTAATTATAAAAGTGTGTATTTTTTTGTCATTCAATCGATATGATCAAATCATCTATATGATTTTGTATATTTATTTAGTATTTTTGTGGCGGAGGGTGACATAAGCGACTATTTATCACAGTAAATCAACGGAGGAAAGTGGCAGCGTATCAAAACCCACAATTGAAAACAAATCCGTGACGAAGACCTAGTAATGTGCACCTAGAAATGCATTCGATAAGCCGGAAGTTGAATTGAAATTAATCATTAATAATTGTCAAAATGAAACTAATTTACGAGTTTAATTTGATTTTGAAATCCCGACAATTCGAATTCTTTACAGAATACCCATGACTATGGATACTAAATGATAGACGAAGATGTTGTTGATTTTTTGATTCGTATGTGGGGGAGTGAGCTGCACTGCACTGTATTAAAGCTTTACATGGTTTTAAAAGAGCAACTGTTCTGTTTCTCGCCGGCTCCTTCGAGCCGAAGGTAGCTTCCTCACAAAGGAAATGTAAAAATAAGAAACGATTCGAAAGTGCTTGAATAGGTTTATTTGTATAAATATATTTAGGTTTGATTTGATTTGAAAAGCAATAAAATCAGTAAAAGAAAATATAAAAAATTGAGTACAATACTATATTTTTTTTTTAATTTTTATTTATTATACGTTAAAATTAAAAAAACAACTGCGAGCTATAATGCCTTAGGTATTTTCTAAGAGTCGGCTTAAAGACTGATGTCGAGGTGAAAGAAGTAGGTGTAGGTCTTCTATTTAAAATGATGTTTTAGAAACATCTCGTGTTTTTTTTTCTTTGTTGGTTTTCTTTCGCCGGCATTACACGGACAGATGCAACTAAATCACATTATATATTTCAATGAGAATTTAATGTGAACCATGATTCGAATAAGTGTAAATATTTTATTTACACACATAAATGTTAGGAGCGAAAACTTTACTTAAATTCAAAAAAAAATTAATCAAGAATTTGAAAGCAACTTATCTAACATTAATAAAGACTTTATTGATATGATATCAAACTGTTTCTTTTAATTAAAAAATCGAGTACATTGTATCTGCATGTATATATATATCTGTGATATAGTATATTATATATATATGTTCAAACGGCGTTGTACAATCATTCGCGATTTGTCTCTAGATGACAAACGCCATACAGACTTAAACACTGAATTATGCTGCTGTTAAAATCAATCGTATACACCACGAGTCCGATTCTTTGTCTTTCTATTATTTTGATTTTATAAAACTAATTAGTACCGCTGCGTTTCCGAAATAAATGGCCGTGGACTGTTAGAATAAGACTGACTAATCCAGCAGTAATTATTGTAATGACTGAAAGCGGCAACTCGAAAAACAGCAACGTTAATCATAATTAATTAAACGATAATCAGGATCACGCGCAATTTGTTAAGTTAATCCGAACGTTACAAATAGCCTGAACACATTGTGCTTACATGTTACGCCGTCATAAAGTTGTACGCTTGGATTAATTTAAAAAGTTACCGACTCACCCTTCTTACGACGTTTTCGTTAACGAACCTACCCATTAACATTATTACCGACTGGATTTAGCCAGCTTTAACATAAATCATCAATCAAGAGCTGAGTCTGAAATAATGATCTAGAAATACGATTGGCACAAGGATTATTGAATATTTGCCGATTTTTAATCGTAGTTAATCTGCTTAAAGACAATGTTTAAAATAATCCTTTAAAATAAATTAGATCGCTTACTGCGTAAAGATCCCCAACAAACTAACAAACACTCTAATTTGATAATACTATGTAATTAAAAGCAATTTCGACCGCACGTTTTTTTTAAAGTTAGTGGCCGTCGAATAAATCAAACAGATGGGGCGATATTGCGATTTTTCTTTTCGATATTAAATTCCTAGTTTAATAACGAAGCTGTGTACTATTATGTGCTATATTTCATGTGGGACCCCGAAATAAATCCCATTTACGAAACGCATTAAGACCCCCAATAAAAGTGCGCCCTCACCAATTTCACTCCGACCCCGATAAGTCCTAATCAAATAGTTGCTGTTATGTAGTCTCCCATCCAACAAAAGTTTCGTATATGTATCTGGGTCCACTTAGCGCCCTTCACGTCATCAGAGGGTCGTCCCCTTGATGATAAAGCTAATAAGAATTTTATAAGTCGCAGACCTACGAATTCTTTATACAGTGATATCGATAAATTTTATGAAAAAAAAAAGATAACACGAAATTTATCAAATGTAAAGAACGTAGGTAGGTTATCTTTAATGTTTGCACAAGTCTATTATTAGAAGTGTCTTATTTCCTCTAGTTCTGTTTTTGGCAGTAAAACAAAGACTAGTTTTCTCGTAACTTTTACCAGAAGCAAAAGAGCGTAATCCACGGATAGATCAACTAACAGCCGCTAATATCGTAACTAAATCCGCGAGCGGGGCGTAAATTCTCCCCATCCGATCTTAGACACGTTCGGCGCTCTCGCAAATTCCGCAAAACGGCGGAATCAATTCCCGGACGTTTTAACAATAATAACAACACACAGTGGCCCGCGACGTTCGCATTGCGGTCACGTACATCCATAACGCCCCGCGAGTAGGGAGTAAACTCCGTGAAACCACGTCGTCGCCACTCCTGAGATTGCTCTGTCCGTGAGACGCTTTGAAATCCGAAAGCACTTTCTGCACTGAGTGCATTTCATTGAGGGATTTTAAAATTATTCACTCGCGTCGAAGCGCCTCGGAATAAATTCCAATTTTTCGCATCGACGCGAATACGTCTTAATTATAAGCGACCAAATTCATTTAAGCAGCGTCCACTTCACCTTTCTCTCCCAACTAACTAAAGCAAATTGACACAGCCAAGAAACTCAACTCAAAAGGCTTTAATCAGGGAGTCAATTTTAGACGGTGCTAATGAATTGTAAAAAAAAAAGCTGTTTTCGCAAACCATTTTGTTCTTACGCCCCGCGCTCCTAAATCAACATTTCAAACAACCCTTTGAAGGAATCCCTGTGAATTATAAATAGAAAAAAAGACAACACGTTTTAAATTGACGCCTTTCAAAATTGGGTGTCCCCTCTAAAAGTTCTTAGATCTAAACGCTCCGCTAGCCGTTCGATGTAAACACGAAAAAGGTCGATGTTAATAAAATGGATAAGCAATAAATATAGAAGCGAAATTTTAGGGTCCCGCAGTGCACGGCTCCGTGGTTTTATCCCAGCCCTCATTAATCAAGCGGGCTACCGGCCCCCGGCGCCCACGCAATGTGTCAAGCTTGACGTATTACGTAATTTTAATCATACATTGTTGTTAGTGCACGATGAAGTTGTGTTGTGAGTAAACATTTTGACCGATCTAAATTTAATGGGATCCGCAAAACTTGTATGCGAATTCCGTTACTTTCACCATTATTACTAAAGCATGTCACTATGTTACTACGTATAATTTACGTTGCTTATATTTTTCTAAACCTATGTAGCGAAATATTTTCTAAACTAAAATTACGAAAACAAAGTATCATATGGACATAAAAAAATTATCCACAAATTTTATATATATATCAATAAGTGTCTGGGTATTAATTATCTATATAAGTATATATTTAAAAATATATAAGTATGTATATCAGTTGTCTGATTACCATAGTACAAACTCTGGCTAGTTTGGGATCAGATGGCAATGCGTGAGATGTCTCATAATATTATTGTAATCGCAGCATCTCGCGCAATAGCAGTGTCCGAGAGTAACACTTTAATTTCTGTAAACGTAATCGTGTTAGATAATTCAAAAGTGCTATAGATTAAGCATCGTGTACCGTATTACCACTTGACACAAACATTACATTGACACATCAGTTGCTCTCCCAAAGTTTTTGCCAAATGATACATTTAAACGCATACAGCGTTAATAATAAAAGCCCACGCCGACAAATTCGCTCCTTTAATATTTAATACGACAATAAATACACCCAAAATAGTTATAGCATGCCGTGAATTCTGAATGTCGCTTTGAGCTTTTTTGTTCAATTGACAAACAAAATAAGCGACGCGTCATAAAACTATCTTAGCCACAGAATACGAATTGTCTATTTCAAATACACTCGGTTGCCGCCTAACCGAACAAAATAAAAGTCCGAGACAATCCCAAAAGTAAATAATAGACCTTTGTACTGTTCGAATTGATCTATAAGTTGGTTTTGTACCTTTGTATCTTACTTTGTTTAACATTTTAAGTTTGGATGTCCGCCAAAAATTCGTAATTTCAAATTGTCTAATGCTGCGTCAAAAAAGCATAGAAAGAAAATTGTCGGAATAAGTCTACAGCCAAAAAAGATTGCCAGCCAACTGTCCCGTGTAAAGCCTTATCCTATTTTAATTTCGAATAATAATAATAATAATTAATAACTATAATTTTAATTTAACTCTAATTAGCTACCCCTGCCGACTTAATCTATAATAATCGCTCTTTTGATTTTTCTTTAGCACTTAATCTCTTCGTAATTTATTCATTTTTATATAATAACGACATTATTTTTCTAGAAAGATCCTATGAGCATATATAGATGGAAAAATACTTAAACTCTCATTTGTTAAAACTTTTAAAAAAGTTAATAAGGTTTACGCAGATGATTCTAATTTTTTTTTATGAAGTAAGCTGACAAACGAGCAAGCGGCTCATCGGTATTGGTGCGGCGATCACCGCCGCCCATGGTCATTTGCAATATTACAGAAGGTGGAAACGCGTTGTCAGCCTTTAAGGGGCGGGGGGCTGATTTTTATAACATGGTGGGAGAAGGAGTGAGAGGGAGGATAGAGGAAAGGGGAAGCGGAAGGGAGGGGATGAAGTCACCGGCCACCTCACTCACCGGACGAAACACGGAAGCAAAAACACTTCCACTTTACGCCGATTTCCTGTGAGGTCGTGGTACTTATCCGGTACCATCCGGTACCCCTTTAACAGCGGGAGTAGCTGCGTGGCTCTACACCCCAAACATTCAAGTGGTTTACGCTTACATTAGCGTAAGGTCTGAAATAAAAACCTACGATTGCGAGGTCACCCTACACCAAGCTATTATTTGTCATCAAAAACATTTTAATAAGCTTGGAAATCAGCGAAAGCATTTCGAATTTCTGCAATTCCGCATTCAAAGCGATTAATTGAGGCGCTCCGCTCCCCTCCAGAGTTCCGTGGGCCGTGAATGCAGGCTAATGGAGGATCCAGAGCGTGACGTCATTAAGCAACATATGTGCAGTCCGCGACCCCCGGCAGCCCTCCGGCCATTGTCGTAGCACCCCCGTAATTCGATAGATACATTGAATAGGAAACGATCGCATTCGATCGACTTACCATCAGGCGTATGTTAACACAAAACATTCGTTACGATCCCCCGTTGCCATTATCAAAATAAAAAACACAATAACATATAACGATAATAAACTTATAACGAATATAAGTCATGACCGTGGAAACTGCAATTTATAGAACAAATTTCAAACAACGACAGTTCTAGAAGCTCATTGGTTTGCTCCACATATGACGGTCTCATGGCGTTCCAACCTTGATGAAAAATTAAGTGAAAAACTTAAGCACGCTTCGCTGCAATAAAATGTCAAGATAGATGTTTCAGTTATAAGAGCGAAAATGTGAATAACCTTGTACATTATAAAAAGGTCACAAATGGATACTTTTTTAAGAAGTAATTGTGTTAGGCATATCAAATTTCACGAATAGAACTTAGGATCTTAAATCCGTGGTTGATATTTGTGAAAATGTTAGACCAAAGCGATTATTTATAATTATTACCTTTAATAATTAATATGTGACGAGATTACTTTGTACGTCGCTTACAGTCTACTGAGCTCACGAAGATAGATGAAATATGGCAGAGTTATAGTTCATATTTGAAAGGTTTGAGGAAATCTATCTATATCTATAAATGTTATCAATAAAAAATATTGTATAAACGAATATTTTCATTATTTAAGTTTTAGGTAAATGTCACAGTCCAACATTGTTTAACGACATTTTGAAGAGAACCTCTTTTGGTTGATCGATCATCGATTGGGCCGCTAGGCGATCGCTTGTTGTATTAAATGATTACTAATCATCATTGAACATTATGTATGGTCGCTGGGTAAAAAATAAATAGAAATTGGCAGTTTTGAAGTAGCTAGACGGGCAAGACGAAGGCAACGCACGATTGCCCTAATCCAAATCGAGGGGCCCTGAATGGGGTGCTCAATGCCCTTGGGACAATCGACAATCCGACGTTATGAAATCGGCTACATTCATACTTAATTGCATTCACGCTGCGGGGCGTAATACGTAACGCTTTCAATGCGAAAAATTACCATCCCGGACATAAAATTACCCTACCGATATTAGAGGGTTGGAGCGTTTGATTACGTGTTATTAGGACCCCGCACGTGTAAGCAAATTGAAATCAGCTGCTCATAGTTGGCATTTCGTCTACCGGATAGTCAGGTTATATTTTAATGGTGCAAGATAATTAAGGACTAAGAATGTAATCCATTTAAAATTTATAATGAAAATGTATGTGCTTCTTTATTTAACCTTCCATCAATGTCGATTGCAAATAAAGTGCTATATTCTAACGCTTCCTTTTTTATATTTATTTCTACTACAGATACGGTGGTAGAGCTACGCAGCTGTTCCCACTGCTGAATGGCTCGGCTCGAACCGGATAAGTACAACCACCTCACAGAAATCTTACAACGCATTTGCAAGTTCTATAATACTACAAATGTCCACGCACGCTCCTGTGCCAGCCTAATCCGTAAAAAATTATCGCATTTTAAAAAGGAATCTATTTCTAATTGCTGTTTTAAATAAAGCACTCGAGACATAAAAACAGGAGTCATTTACAAAAATTCAGAAGAACATATTGAAACGACAAGATACTTAGCGATCCTCTTCAGATTAGCCGCCCTTAAGGCATCTTTTACCTGAAAAAGAGAAACACAAAGTCAATATTCGTGATCATTTGTAACGCGTCGTTTAAAACGTTCTCAGATATCATTTATTTTTTTAAGCACTCGCCTCTATAACGCTGAAATATCAAAAGGTTGGAGGTGAAAAATAAAATATTCCGTGAGATTTCCGAGTACTTACTACTTCACAGTATTTCACTTTGAGAAAAAGTTAAATGATTTCTCTTTCATTTCCTTTAATGAAGAATGTTAGTAGTAACAAAAAAAAACTAGGTTTTTTTTTAATTTTGTACTCCTTTGTTGCAATAATGTTATTTTACTTTTAGGCTTCTTAATTTATTAAATTAAAATGACGAAACGAACAAGAAGCCTGATGTTAAGTGACACGCTAGCCCACAACAGGAAAAACCTGCTTAACTCTGCCCTGCACTCATTACGCAGTTATATGAAAATGTACTAAGTTCTCACTACTTGACCAAAGAATAACTGGCAAGCTGTGTTCTTTCCAAAGACACTACCAGTAATAAAGGATAGACATTTACTCTTCCTTGCGTTCGTACGTATTATTAAAACTGACAACTAAATGAAGTGTACTATTGAAAACATTACCGACCGACCCGAGTTATATTAATTCCATAGAAAATACATATTAGAGCCTTTTAAACGACTGCTTACGCACGCCGGCGTCGATCTTTCGAAGAATAGAAAGCGTTATGTAGGTGAAACTCGTTGCGAACAATTCTAAACTGGGCGAACTAAATCATTTCACAACATTAAGTAAATATTGGAGTGCAACAACTGGAGCAAAAAAACGCCACTGCGGACCCCAGCCCCAGCCGCATCAAAGGCCTGTATTTCGCACGCTCAAGTATTTTCCACTATGAGTATTTTAAGGTTTGCTCTATTTAAGACCTACTTCCGACTTAATTAATTTTCTCGGCGGTTACGCGGGCGCCTAGTTTTAACGTCAATAGGTTGGTTCAATTCCGACTGCGCTGCGCACGTTCGATGGGGGTCGGATTATTTTTCGACTAGTCTAATATGAATAACGAATTAATCCGGTTAAAACGTCTGGATCGCCGCCAGGCTTGTGGTGGGGAGGGGCGAAAAGATCTCGCCTTTAGCCCGCTGACCTCAAAGCAGAAATTCTGCCAAATAACAGAGCGTCTAAGATGCTTTAAGATTTAAGATGAGCTAGTGCTATTTAGGACGGATTGGTACGCTTTATATTAACATAATTGCGCTCTTTCCTCACAGCACACGTATCGGATTGCTCTGTTTGCTCTTGAGTTCCACATTGGCGGTCTTTTCTTCTCTGTAATCTTCATTAGTAATATAAATAAAAAAATATGTCTGTCGCTTGTTTAGCATTAGTTCTCTAACGCGCCACGACTGAACGTCGGACGACCACGATTCTATTACAAAGAGAGGTTTATAGTCGAAAGAGTAACAGTTTTAATTCTGCAGAAATGCGTTGTTTCTGTGAGAAGCATAGTGCAATATTTACAATAATTTTATTTGATTTTTTTTTTTGTGATTATTACTTAATAAAATTCCAGACAGTGTAGGCCCAGGTCACCGCTGGATATAAAAAGTTCTTGCTTACCAATTGGTTTGTTACCACTGATTGTACCAAAGTACTGGAAGACCTAAAGATGTTGTTTGAAGTTTCGACATGCATAGACCATATCAATAATAAATAATTAAAAACTGTAAGGTAGCTAGAGCTGAGAGAACTTCGTCATATGGAGGTCAAATCAAAATGTTGTGTTTTTGATATTTAAAATACATATTAAAAGACGATAAAACCCGTCAAATAGTTTCACTAAATAAATAAGGAATTAGTAATACTCCCGTGTTTCGTGAGAAAGTTTTCATTCAACAGAATAGAATAGCATTTATTGTTGTAGTTAAATAAAATTGTACTCTACGACAACGACGCTTCAGTTTTCTAGAATAAAAAAAAAATAACAATGGAAGTGCGCCGTCAAAAGAAAAACAAAACTGTTCTTTTCGAACTGGACTACGAAATTCAAACGGAGTTAAAGCCTTATTCATTTTTCGATATATATAACGATGTTTTATCAATACAATAACACGATACATATAACGATGTTTTATAGTGAGTTACTTATAAAGGTTGTATTTTTATGAAAAAAAAATGTGGTAAATTACTTCCACGGTGGTAGGTAGGTATTTCGCAAGTCCGCTTGAAGAGCTCGCACAGTAATGATATACAGTAATCCCTCCCATAACACGGTAGATTGGTTCGGCGTTATATAAAAACCCGTTGTAGGGGTATTCCGGTATAATATGAAAATGCGTTATAGGAGTACCGTGTTACCTATAACACGGTACTCTCCCTAGGGGATTACTGTATTTTTTACGTCCAAGGAGCATGTACAAATAACAATAATTGTGAAAATGATTTCCCGTCATTTCGAGTACTTTTCACAAACCACAGTCACGATAGGGATAGAGCAAGATGAATCTATTTATTTATTTTCCAACACAAACAACAGTCAATAAATTTCGACGATTCTTTTTTTATCGCAATGTATATTTTACCTTATGTTGAATCATTGTTTAATATGTGTGGGATATAATTTTTTATACAAAAATATACTTTATGTTTATCACGTTATAGACACGCGTAAAGCGGATGTCTGATGGTATCCACATGTTCATGAGAAAACACAGCAGCTCATTATTTTGAACAAACACTTCCACTTTGCTTGGCTGGTCATGCTTTTCATGAAATAACTTACTTCTTGACGTAATTTGAAAACATTGCCTTAAGAAATGCAAAACAGTACTGGTTGCTCCAGACGAAAACCAGGTCACTTTAGTCACTATTCATGTCAATTAGTGAAGTCCGCACCGTATTCCAACTAGTTAGCAACCTCCAAAACAATGTTCTATTGTGTCGGAACAGGAAAGTGGATCGTCTTATTAATTATCGAAAGTTTTATCATCCGTTTCTATTAACAACAATAACGAAACAACACCTCATTCCTACATCTATTCCTAGTCTCAACGTAAGACGTAAAAAGAAAACAAACTTAAAAGACGAAAGAAGAAGAAAGAAAGGTGAAAATAAAAAACACAATTGATAGTTTACTTTTAGAAAATAATTGTCCCCTTTGTTAGCTAGCGCTCGGTGTGTACTTTTTCGACCGCTCGAGCGTCTTCGTTAAATGGGGCGACGCAATTCGAAAGACAAACAGAACGTAGAGGGATGTAACAATCATGGAGACCGAAATACGCAGCACTGCATTACAAACTTCGAATTTCGAATATTCCAACGTCGAAAATTCAGCAACGGAATTCTATTTTCGAACTTTTTAACGGAGTGGGGAGTAAATAGGTTTTTTTCTACTCGTCGACGTGGTTCGGCATCGTCAGGCAACATTGAGACCTAACAGCGAAGCGGAGAAAATAAAACGGCCCGTTTGAAACAATCCGTCGGTCGGCCGGAGATTCGCGGATCATTAGATGGAGGGGTATGTCATTAATCATGACAGCTTACGGTAGTGCTCGGAGATGTCAATGATGTTTAACTTTTAAAATTCCATTCACCGACCTATGTCTTATTGATAAGTGTTTAGGATTCAATTTCGGATAAATAGAACGAACTTGTTTAGTTTTTGATAATTTCAGTTATCACTCACTTTAATTATAAAAGAAACAACCTGATGGCCACTGATACCAAAATGTTTGGTGTTTGCAACCGATTTTTAAGTAGGCCTCCGAATACCACATTCACCTCGAACGAACAAGTACTAGTTTATCTAATATTTTAGAGCAAGAGCTTATAAAAATATAGTGGTCCTGGAACGCTCGAATTCAATCGATTATTGTACATAACTATCATATGCAATAATCGATTGAATCAGAGCTTATATACAATTTTATTTTTATATCTCGGTAAATTTGAATTCTTGGGGAAACTTCAAAGGGGATATACAAATAGATTTACTTTATTTATACTACTAGTGACTTTATTTATATGATCATGACATCTTAATGTGCGATCATGCGTCCTGGATCGATTATAATAATGAAAATAATCAGTCGAGACGTGAAAACGTAACGATCGGTTTCGGTAGTAAGGTGAGGTAATTCGGGGAGACAAAATTGGGGCCTTTATTGGGTTGCAATTTTGGAAATGGAGCTGGCCGCCGACCCCGCGGGACGGGCTAGGTCCACCCTGGCGCTCCGAGATTGTGAGTCCTCGCATTACTCGACACGACAGAACGCTACGTTACGTTCGTAAACTAGCTACTAGCTTCTGCCGCGGCTTCGCCTATATGGTTTTCGATTTAAATGCAGTTGCCATTTAAGTACACAACGTTCCGCTTTGCCAATTGTATTGTCCCTTTGCTACCTCACGACAATCATACAAACAAAATTTGTCGGGTTAAGTTTTCTCTGCGGCTGTTTTAATTTCAGCATCTTTTATATGTCAGTTTTTGCCAAATTTTTGCCATTTTTTTCGTGATGTTAAGTAGCTTTTGTCATTTTAAATTATAGTACTGTGTCAAAATTATATCGAACCGATGCTCCATCGCTTGTTTGAAAGACAAACAAGGAAAGTAGTAAGGGACTATTAAATAAGGAAATATAACTAGCTCTTGCAAGCGGTCTATCTCAATTTTTTTTATTTCCCGTTCTCATTTGAATGATTTTTGTTTGGTCGAATGTATGCGGTCTTTTTATATTTGTTTCCGATATAACAAGTATATAAGTTTTCATCACTCTCCCGCTCGTTACTACGTCTATACTAAACTCCAAGCGCCAAGCAACATTCCGCACTAATTATGTTATTAAAAAACTGTTTATGTTAGTAGTTAGGGTTCTATAAACGTTAACTAAGAATGAGTGTCATCTAAAATATTTCGCGGATAAATAATTTAGCGTGCGTTGAATCGTAATGAAAGTTCGGGAATTGGGTGGAACTGTTTTAGTTCTCGATTAAACGAATCGCTGTAACTCCGACTTTGTGTTCGTTAATATCGATGCGAAAATGAGTACATAAAAGTTGGAACGGGTCGACCGTGTTACATTGGTCTTTGATATTTTGCCGCAGATTGATTTCATTTAAAAATAAGAAATGTAAGGAATTTGATTAATATTTGTTTATATAACTTTTTCGACTTAAGGCCTTTGAGAGTTGGAGACTACTCTCCGCCTTCTGAAGAATGGACAACCAACACATTCAGGAAGAAAATATTAGACATATAAATATAAGGCATCGTGAGAAGGGAACAAAAATCAATAACAAACAATAAATAAGCATTCATTCATCAATGGGAGGTTAAAATTAAATTTAACCCGGTAAAACTATAGAAATGTTTTCGTTTATATAACATATTTGCATATTTGTATTACGAAATTCGTTCTCGAATTGTTTGTAGGAATAGAGTTTACATATCGTTTTTGCCTTTTGCGATTGAACTGTTTAATATTCATGAATACGCCAAAATGTGATATAAGTCAAATTCCTTGTTAAATATTTATCTTGGACGCAGTATCGTTATGATTTAACGGTTCTCAGTCACGACTCCCAACGGTACAGCGACATATAAGGGCATAAGAAATAGCTCAAGCTTCACAACCGGTTTATTTTGACTACGCATATTCTTTACATTGAATAACCAAACTTTATCACACTAAGTTTATGAATTAGCAGATCTATTGCAAGGTCGCCATGCGGTTTTGTTAAGTATTTTATCGGTAAAGGGTGATGTAACTACTTGTTCTAGGAGACAAAGCTTTGTTACTACAATAATTACACTTTACAAGATAATTATACTTTACAAGGGACAGCATTATATAAAAAAAATGTAAAAAGTAGTGTATAAAAATATACATTAGGTAAATATCGATACTTTGGTATGTACTCACAATGGTAACTAATATTATAAAATTGTATACATACGCTATTGATTTTTAACGTTTGCGCTGAAAATTTAAATATTCTAGCTCTCTAGTCACATGAAAATATATATCCATTGCAGCAGAATAAATTTGAAAGTGCAATATGTGGGAAAGACGGTAATATTGCGAAAGAGACCGTCGAAATATTCTAAAAACAGAGCGTTTTCCGATTAAATTTTCATATTTTTACAAGAACGAGGCAGAAGCTATTATTGTTAGTGTCCTATTAAAGCTGGAGTGCTGAACTTAGTCAATTATAAAGGCTAAAGTATCATAAAACCATTCCCGAGAATTGTGCAAAACGAAATAAACGTAGTTAGACAAAGAATAAACGGAGTGAATGCATAATACATTAGATTAAAACTAACAGTGGCTATTATAATGAACCCGGTTCACTTTAATCTGGATCCGGCTATGCACAATTATAAGGACAGAGCAATTTTCTACTGATACAGATTCAAAGTGGCCGTTTCTCCATTCGTTAGAGCGCAATTTGCCCACGGAAGGAAATAAGAAAGCACAGTTTTAAATAACCTTCAGTCCGTCGTCCAAGTTTTCCGTACTGCGATTGTTCGAGAAGATTCTCGCAGTCAAAGTTGTTTGTTGGACATATGTTAGACAGTTAAAGACTTTTATTTGACGCCTCACTTTCTGTTCTATCGTAAACAAAGATAGTTGGACGTGAAACGGAACATTTCGTTTTGTCGTTGTAGTCCAAAACTCGATGACAGAAAGAGTTCTGCGAATAACATAAAAGTGCTACATATCCACGCCTATTTTGCAACATAATCACTCCTACATAAACATATAAATATCGGAATGGTTGTGTTTTGATGATTCTTTGGCGTAATTGCTAAGCTATTGGCTTCGGTGTCATAGGTCGGGGATTTGATTCCCACCTATATGGATGGGAATCAAAAAATATACAATTATACAGACAAATGCTGTGGATTTGGTCATGTGTCCATGAGATATGATACAAGATATTGGTATCTTAAAATAAGAGCAGAATTTTTATTTCTTTTTTAAACAAAAATAAAATAAATTGTATGAAACTAAAACAACGTTCTTAATTGAAAACAATCCTAACTCTTTTATAATTATTATTATTCTTGAAATTGTGTTTGTTTGAAACGGTTTTTAACACAGATGAACTTTTTTAGACCATATGGGAGAAATGGTTTCTCACATATATATGTAAGAAAATATTGTTACATGATAAATTATGTCATTAACTTATTTTTTGAACTACTTACTTATACCTAAATAAATCCAGACAGTTTTGCGTGCAAAACCGCGAGCACAGTCTATTTATCTGGCATTCGATTTCAATTTCAATCAAGAACGGTGGTATAACTTGGTGGTTTGTAACTTGTCAATACTCGTCGTAATTAAAATTGTAAGTAGAATTTTCCAGCAATCAATTGACGTTTGATCGAAGTTGTTCTGTAAAAAATCGTTTTAAATAAAGAATTATTTCTTTGAAACGCTTAGTTAAAGTGACGTTAAATATTATTAATATCGAGACATATTTCCTAACTAATTAGTTAATATTAATTTTGTAAAGATAATTTTATACATTTAATTCAAGTAGTTATATGTAACAAAAACTTTGGTAGCGTTGCTTTATTAAAACCAAAACAATAAAGATACAAGTTAGGACGATATAGGTGATTCATTATTAATGGTGAGTGATGAGGATTGGATAATTTATGCAATGGTAGGAAATTAATTATTTCATTTAATGATATACGGGAATTCTTATTAAAAAAACTGGGATATTGTTAAAATAGTATACTATATAACAGTATAATTTGATGTAATATAGTTGAAAGATATTTCAAAGAAATGGAAAAATTGAAATAGTATAAAAACCTCAATTTAAATTTAGTGTAGTGTTTGATACGCTAAGTTAGTTATTTTTAATAAAGACAGTTTTACCTCTAGATAAAGTAAACGATTAACCGATATAACAAATTTATTAAGAAGTTTCTGTTCAAGAGTTCAGAAGAGACAGAAATATACAAACATACATACAGGTCAAAAACATAACTTTAATCTGTTGGCACAGGTGCGTAAAGAGACCGAGGAATGTAAGCTAAAATACAAATGTAAGCAATTATTAACTACTCCGTCTAACATTTTTACATTTAATTCTTTTGTGAAGTTTTTCCTTTTACTGTTAGATATCAGAAGACTCATTTGTCACACACTCATCCTATATTTTTATTAGAGTTTAATGTAGAGCGTTTACCGCGAGCAAAACAACATTTTCATTGTAATTTAACCTCGAATTTTAAAACACCAGGGGCATACCTTAAAATCAAATAACAATACCGCAATAATATGTTCATTGCGGTATTGTTACATTAGTGAGAATGTCGTTTATGGTATTTCATGAGGATTTAGCATCGTGTAATTATATTGGTTAAAATTAATGTAACACATTGTATTTTTCCTCTCTTTGTTATAATATATTTGCCTATATTTTTCTTAATTATTTTTATTTTCTTGGTTTTAATGAAAATAAATTTGTAACGATATTTGGAGTATTTTTATACACATTCAGTTTAAATCTTCACTATTGAATTTCTCAAAAACTATTCTCAAGTTAATGAACGACGTGATCATTATGCACTTGTGGACGAAGGCAAATAAATTCACCTTCAACAGCATGTGAATAATATGCGTTTTGGAACACGAGAAACATTCAGTATATTTGTAAGCTTGTTAAGAGTTAAGTATGCCATTGGCCCCTACTCGAGCCCCACTTCAGTTCAAGAGTTGTCATTACCGATGCTGACAGAGAAATCTTGGCTCATAGGTTCTTTTAAGTCGTCCTTTGAACCGTGTGAATATATGGTGTACATCCTTTTCTCAAAAGCTATATATAGCTATAGCTAGTAGTAGAAAACCAGCGGTGTACGGGATACTTATTGCGTTTCAGGTTATGCTGAGCCGCTTGCTTTTCACTTAATGGTTTGCGTATTATTTATGTTAAAATTGTATACTACCCCTTTGTGCAATAAAATATTCTTATTATTATTTTAGATGTAACGTTTCCCTCCCACACTAAATAAGTAAGCAATTCACGGACCAGAACCTAGTGCTAACATAAAACATAATGCAAAAAAAAAAGATTACAATTTACCACTTAATCAAAAATTTACGTACGTTCAAATTAGCAGCTTTCTGTTGTGAGATAGGGAGGGTTGCTGGAAAGCTTAGTACTTTTGATCTTTAATGCTTTTACAAGGTTTTTGGTTGGACTCCTGCAGTCGAAACAATAAATGTTATTCTCCTGATAGTGTTTACTATCCATTAAATGTGAATATGACGATTCAAAAGTGCTTGTGAAGGCCTACTTGAATAAATATATTTTGAT
>DWHO01000993.1:0-16931 GCA_018247575.1 Eurytides lysithous rurik
AAATCTCAATACAACATGAATCGTGAAAATGCATGTTGTGCCGACCCCACCTAGTGGGATAAGGGCAGGAGAAAGAAAGAAGAAGATCATCATAATGTTACCTTAGCTACATAGCCAAGGTATCACTTTAGCTTCTAAAGCGATACTATTTCGAGAAGAGAAAACTTTGTAATTTTTCAACTTATTACGCGCCAGCAGGAGTCTCATGACTGCAAAGTTTATCAAATTTATAAATATATAATCAAATTTAAATGTATTCTTTTTTATCGTTTCGAATTAAATAAAATTAAACATAAATTGTTTACGTTCATATCATTAATGCTAACAATTGATTTGGGAATCCCAAATGTGATAATTTTTTAAAGTTATACTACACTCTGACAAAAAAGTCCATTACACTTAAAGAATCATGGTTAAATAAAGATCTTTAGGTATTGCCATAATGTATTATGGCAAAGAAACTATACTACCAAACCAACGCATCCACCAAACAAATACATCGTAAACTCTAAAATAAATAACGGAAAAAATAAAAAGATCCATTGTTCTATTATTGAAAATAAAATGTATACGTAAATGGAAAACGTTTATTCAATCTTTTCTCAATAATTTAACTTAAATTATACTTAAATATAAAACAAGGAAGACGTACCGCAATCAAACATCAACATTATTTTTTTCCTATTTACATACATTACATGATAAACCTGTTTTTGTAATATTTACCAAACTTTGAATTCCATTAAATTTTCTACCATAAATTCATGTTTATTAGCCACATTATGGACACATTTATGAGAAGTTTATACATTATTTCGTCTAAAATAAATCGAAACATATTTTCCGAAATTTAAAAATCATCATCCTTAGAAGATAAATCTAGTGTTGATAAATCTAATTATTTTGACATAACACTCAATTTATTAAATTTCCGAAACGTATCATCATAAAAAATAATAATAATAAACAAGTCGGTGTCCGTTCTGCAATGGAAGACTGAACAAATGCAACAAACTACAGAAGTATGGCAAGTAAACAATAAAAGTGTCATAAAATAATTTACACTAAATTATTCTTTTTACAATTAGTATTTACACGATATAACAAAAACAATATGCTATATAATATACCAAGTTCTATAATATGGTATTTACAATAATTGCATTAATAATTGGCATTTATCACTTTGTCTGTATTAAGTCTTTTAGGAACAGTACGAAGATGTCTTACATGTTTTTTTAAATTATTACGAATATTTTTATGCACGTGTTGCGAATGCAAGCTTGTTATAAGCGACTTTTATTTATCTCTTATAGATTTTTTACTATAAAATTATATAATCTTGAACGTCTGTCGCACTCACGTAATGTGTGACCACGCACGTCACGATAAATTTGATTGTTACGCTTTATAGTTGTCATAATCTCTCATCAAAATTACATTAAAGTTACGGGGGAAGAAAAAAAATTCATAAATCGTCAAATAATATGTAGACAAGAATTAAAAACAGCGTACCAGACACGGAGAACCACAATTGTATGTATAACCTGTTCATAAATATTGATGTTAACTATAACCCTGTAGGCGATGATTTTAAATAAGGAGCAAGTATAATACACAATTTTCCCATTATCTCTCATGCAACGTAAAAAATATTTTTGTACTAAACAGGTAATGGGCAACAATTCCGCTATTACTGCAACATCCAGCGTGCATTTCCGGCGTGGCAATTGCAACTCTTGCAAACGGTCGAAACTAAAGGCGTACTAGGTACGTCCTGGTGGATCGCATTATACGGGTATCTGGAGCTCGCGTCGGTAGTCGTTTCAATCCTTCTCGCCCACGAATCGGTAGTTGTCGAGGCTCGGCTCCGGCATGCAGTAGCCGTGGTACGTGCGTATGTCCTCGGCGGCGTACGTCACCCCAGGCAGAACGCCCGGCTCCGTGTGGTGCCTGGGACACGTATGCTCCCTGGGGCACTGGCATATCGTGCTGGCGTTCACCTCGTCGATTTGCTCGTGCCGCCGCCTCACGCTGAACAGCTTGCACGGCTCCTTCCGGGAACACCGCAGTCTCTGTAATTTTTTTTTCAATTATGACCTATTGATAGGTAATCGCGTCGACACAGCCTAACGATATGACACAGACATAAAAAATTAAAAATGGAAAGTAGATATTGCCAGATATTGGCGATGAACTTCTTAGATTTTTTTAAGTTAACGCGTTTCGTTAAGTAGGTCGTGATAAAATATAAAAAACGGAAATTGTGATTTTATTATAATACAATGTTTACAGTTAGCGAGTTTTATTGAATTCTTGAAACTAAAGTCAAATTCACCACTCACTCGAATCAAATAAATAGTTTGATAAACAGTATAAAACAATGAACTCTATTGTTAACTAACATTTAATTGTTGGAATACTTTTTTTTATTACTTCAACATATTATATAAAAAGAGGTAAGAATGATATCACTAGCACCGCGTGGTGACGCGATTCGGAACTACTGTAATATAATGTCACTTACGCTTTGAGGCGAGCAGGCGAACTGGTACTGATTCCCGAGCTCCCCGCTAGGTGTCGTGTATGACAGTTTCTTTAGCAGGTACGTCATGGAGGCTTTCGGACAGTGGCAGTTGACGATCTGCTGTGTCGCATTCGTGTCCGGGAACGAATATATTGTCCACGCGGCATCTTTGAAATAGCGACACTTGGGTAATCGCTTTATAGGCTCGCAGGTCTTATATAAAGTAGTCTTATCGGACAACGTATGGTTGTCGTCGCCGGATAGGTCGCTGAAAGTGAAGAGAAATATTATGTTAATATACCACTACAGAAGTTTCCGACTTTTTTACTAAATAATTTTGGTAACTGAATAATTGATTCATGTTATATGACACATACCGTTTATGTTGATAGCACGTTGAACTGTACTTGTATATAGATTTTTATGTTAGGAAATAAAATAACGCCTGATACGCCTGATACACGTTTTCGAACCAAAACTGGCACTCTTTTGGTATGGAAACGTGTCGCTTGTTCGCACAATATTTTGAAGTGAACTAGCCCAAAACTACGTAGCTTTGTCAGCGTAATGCTGGTAAAGTTTCCGCTGTAATCGGAATACGGCATTGTTTGGATATTGCTGCTTGGTGTTAATGCTGGCGTTTGTTGGTTTGTTCATATATTTAACAATGCTACCCCAAGAGGACACTGGAAAACTCCTTCCACTATATTAATAATTTTACCCCAAAGCCGATATTCTTGAAGGACTCTTCCCGGACTGCCTGACTTATTTTTGCAGCAACAAATGTTATATATGTATCTGTTGTTATGTTATGTTAATGAAGTTTTCGCTTTTGGCCTATGCGGCCCTATAAAGCTTCATCGGGTACCGCACCCGTGGGAAGGCTCGTTCCCACGAGTTGGGTATATGTATCTGTTATAAAAGAGCTAATACCTAGTGTAGCTCAACGTTGTAAAATTGTCACGATTGTTAAATACATAAAACGTGTTAAATCTATAGACGCACGGAGATGGAAGCTTAAAATAAAAAAGGAGAGACTTGTCACTCACCTGGAACACGGTTTGTGTCCTAAACAACGACATTTCCTTTCAATCCAAGGTTGCGTAGCGTCGTATAAGTCCACCTTGCTGCACACCTGTCTCGCCCTGCAATCCGGCAAATCCTCTTCGGACATCTGCAATTGAAGTATACATTCGAATAAATAATAACTCTGTGTTAATAATTTCGTACAAAAAATAGATCAGTTTAAAATGATTGTATATACTTTTGGTAATACAATACTAATAAGTGTTTCTGATTAAGAAAGACATAATAAATAAATTGGTACAAAAAGCGATGTATTGGATCTTGACTATTCAAAACGTCAGTAGTTTAATATTCGAATGAATTTGAACTAAAGCAATAAAGGAAAAATTTGGTTTTAAATTCTATTTCTTAAGACATCCTTTATACCAACGACAAACATAGTTAAGAAATGGTTTTAATATCAATATGCGGCCTTGAGGGATTATCTAACCATATATATTACCTTTAAATCAAAAGAACCATAAATACGTCCGTATTGTTCGCGTTTCGAGAAAATAAAAAAATAAATAGCTCGTGTACAATCTATAGAGAATGCATAAATTACGCGGAACCCCCAAATATCACTGAATTAAAATCGATTCGTCGTAATACCAATTCAGCTCTCATCGATATTTATTTTACATCGAATGTTGTCTGATTCGTCCCGGCAGTGAATTTGTACATGGAAGACATTACAACTTCAGGGTACATTCCTGTAATCGGTATACGACTGGGTGTTCGTGGGAAAGCGTGAAAAAAATCCGCAATCGACTGTTACTTCCGAACTGCTGGAATAATAATGGTCTTACTCGGATAGAATAATGTAGGAACATGTGCGTTCCGAATCCATTCATGGTGTGTGTATTTTTTTCTCTCCCATTTCTGTAAGAAACCGCCCATCGGCCGCACTTCCGACCGGAAGACGCGCCATTTGGCAACCTGCTAGCCGCTGTGGGAAAATTTTTTCTGCAACATTCTTTCTTCGGTTTTTTTTTCTCTTTACCCTCAACAGATGTTCTCCTAATTGCCGGTATAGGGTTTTGATTTTCAATCTGAAGTATCATAAGAAGCAACTAGTTCGGAGTTGGGCGCATACGAAAAAACAATGTTATGAAAAGGTAAATTTCGTTTGCATGTATGTAAAGAAACTTGTTATTTTGTAAGTGCTATATTTTTATATACTACCGTATGTAATTTATACGAATAAAGTTAAGTTTTTAAGCGTTTAGGTTAGGAATGTAATGCTTCTTATTTCTCAAATGTTGATTATGTTGACAGTTATCAAACAATATCAAACATTGGTCGCACGCAAAAGTGTCGCACATGGGTATATTTTTATGCTACCAACACTGTGATACAAAAAAAAATATTTTAATATCTCCTATTATTTTTTAATAGTAGACTAAATTTGACGATCTTTTGCTTATGCTATTTAATAACTTTATTGTCAGGACGCGGCTGATATATTATTACTTGCTGATGATATATTAAATCTTGAGGGTTCCACACCTGTCGCCAGTTTATTTTCAGATTCTGCGTAGTTATTTGTATAGTTGTGCGTAGTTGCTACAAATTTCTTCTGCGATCAAGTTCAGGTGCAAAAATCAGCGTCAATTTTTTTTTTTCGTTCCGGATACGCTTCCTAATTCTTATTCGTTACGACGGATTTCGCGGAAACCAGTTCGGGACCTTCGAACGGACGGATATAGGCCCTTTTGTGAAGCAAACAAACAACTCGACTTAAACGGCGTCGTGTAAACCATGAGGCTATTTATGTACATACTTTGGAAAACGTTCGACGACATTTGTTTAACTTAACGTGCCACGAATTTGAAACTTCATTACATTAACCGCTCACAAACAAATTGACTTATCTTGTTCTTTCGTCTTTCTTTAAACGTTCGTTTTAATTGATTTCTTACTATAATATAAATAGTATTATTATACTAATATAAACACGAAACGAGTGTTAGTTTACGAATTGATGTGGTTATTGGCATAAGCATGCCATCTCACAATGATGATGTTAAAGCGTTATTTTATTATGTTACCCCAAACTTATAAAGGACACCAAACCTGTAGGAAGGCACACGAAATGAACATAGGCATAGCGTGTAGGACCAAGATTGACACGATTTACTCCTTGTTACGGGATAATTAAACCCTTTAGGCCAAACTTTTAAATGCTACGTAATATAAAGCAAAGTTGTAAAATAAAAAAGGTTCCGTTTAAAAAGGTCTCGAACGTCGTTCCATTCATTACGTGAGTTTTCGGCCCGTTGAGCGATTTGCATAATTCTGTTACCCGTTAACCGGTGATCCCTTCGCGATTGGAACGGGTTTCGCACGGAATCTCCCGACCGTCAAACGTTCGTGTGTCGCCCGAGGAGCCGATTGGTTTCGAAGGTCCGAGATCGCGACGTGAGCTGGGGGCGACTTTTAAGCAAACCTCATCCCGTTCTGGAAAGGGATAGGATGCGATCATTTCGGGGTAGTGGGAGTGAGATGCCTGGAGAAATTTGGGGGCCTCCCTCCTCAGCGCCAGCGTGGGGGGGGAAGGTCACGGCATCCGGTGCGTCGGACAGGTGGTGGCGCTCATCGCCGCGACCACTAATGAAATAATTTGCAATCCGTGCCCCGGTGGACCTCACGAAACCTTCCCACTTGGCCCGCCATTTATATCACCCTGAGGTCGATAAGCCGATACCCGTTTAAGCCGACGCCACTGGCGATCGCGCACAAATTTTCGCTTTACGTCTCCAATCTAAGAGAATCGAAGGGACCAAAGCTTTTGGTACATCTATATTTAATTTTAAGCTGTTGCGTGTAGGTTTTTATAGGTTAACTTTTGAGTCTCACTGAGTTCTAAGAAGAACCCACAAGATATTTTCTTGTATCTATCAATGTTAGTAATTTTATACCGCTGTCCAAACATTATCAGCAGAAAATATAATGTCTCATATTAGAAGAATATTTTAGTGCATTTCACAGTAGTACTATGTTTATGTTATTACTACTATGAATTATTGGTTCAATCGTCATCTCAACTGCAATACTTGTAGTAGGCAACAAAAGTAGGAAATTTAAATCAAAGTGTATTTTTACTATTCAAGATCACTTATTTATATTTCATTGACGCTGTGTTTGAAACAGTAAGCCGTCAACCGCTGCGTAAGGAAAAAAATATACTAATATATTTATGCGCGTATGTACCTACGTGTTTCCCTGTCGTCTATATTAATCGTGATGTATCCGATTTCCATCGATTTCCGGCCTTACGCCTTACGTTTCGTAAACATTTATCGCACCCTAACATATTATGTAAATCTAATCACATAGTCTACACGTGCTGATAAATTACGCTTTAAAATAATTTGCGGAATAGTTCATTCGCCGAATAATAAGACACCAGTAGCACGAAATCCGTGCGTTTTATTTGTTCGATAATGCAGTAACTTGATAAACTTGACTAATACGAAATGAAAGAAGGGCATTTGATCTTAATATTACAATATTGTTGCAATAACTCTCAGGCTCGTATAAAAATGTAATAACTAAATATATGTATAGAGTAAAAATATTTATTTATAAAAATGTTCTTAATTTCCGTCAATTTAATTGTAACGTATGCCTTAATAACCTGTGAAAAGTAGACGTGTTTACAACTTTGCTAAGTAATCCGTACTTCACTGACTAGATAAAAATGTTTTAACAAGAAATTAAATTTGATATGCTAAGTTCTTTAGCCTTTATTAAACACTAGGGTACTGCAGGCTTTCACTTGCATGAATTTCTAATGACATGAACATCGATGTGTATACATGTACCGATTCTCTTCTACTTTACAGGGTAGAAGAAAGACTAACCTATGAACGTTTATTACGTACTACATATTTAAAGTGTAAGGTCTGTCTGGGATAGCGCAGCTGCATTACCAGGATTCAAGCTTAGCAGGACTTGCCACTTACGGCTATCAAACTGATGATTTAAATGTAGCAATGATTCCCGATTTCCAAAGTGCACTAAGCAATTAGCGATGTTAAAAAACAAAAGCGACTCGTTCTAAATAACTCGAGCCGAAATCGAAACGGTGAGCGCCCGCGGCGACGGATGTCGGCCGGATGCTGCGGACTGGCCCCCTACCATAGGAACACAGGTAGCCGAGAATAAATTACAAATCTACGTAATTTCCCTATCGCCGGAGGCTGTGTGTTATTTATTACAACTGTAATTACAAGTTTCGTTTGGAACGAAACGGCTCTGTTGTTTTGTTTTTCGTCCTTTTTTTTGTGTTGCTCTAATGAAACTATTTTACGGATTAAGCTCTCGAAGTTAAGATTAAGACTCGCAATACAATTTACAAACGAGGTAATAGTGTATTAATAATTATTATTTCTTGTACTGTTTGTGTTTGTTGTAATCGCTTAAAATCATTTAATCATTGTGCATTATATTCTTTTTGTCTAATATTGTACAACATTTATCTACTTATAACTTCTTGATATTTTATGACGAAAATTTAGCCTTGGTTGTTATAGCAATAATGAAAGCTATTTCCTCGCGTATTACGGAGCATTTCTCATATAAAAGATTTCAACGCTCTCCGTTGTTAGGTTGTGATAAACGTTTACTTTGTTATATCGATTGACAAATGTTTGAAGCTGACGAATATGTCATATAATAACATGTATAAAATAAAACGGTAGATAAAGAAATGGAGGACATGAAATAATATGTACAACACGTTTTCACCTATAGAAAAATTGGCCTCGATATTTAGTGTTTTCCTCTTATCCTTTTTTATTTAAAGCGCTACCCCTATTTTAAGAAATATTTTTTGTTTTTAGAATTATCTTGTGTCAAAAGGGTGTTTTACATACATAAATTTCATTACTCGTGGTTCACTAGAGTTGTAAGACGATACGCAATGCGGGCAGTGTGCCTCGAAGTAAATCCAATATGTATACGCTTTTATGACCCCGCGACATTTTTAGCAGTGGTTAGAGTATTTCTGAACTCAGCCGCTCTCTGTGAAAATATTTCTATACTTCGTTTTTTAACGTGTGATGCTTTAAAACTCGCTTAGTTGTACAGTCTGCATTGGTCTATTTTAATCAAATATATTGGAATTGAATCTTTTATAATACGTGCTTCCACTGTGTATTGTTAAAATATTTTTATACATCTATTCATACGTCGATATACTGGCCAGGATTTAACATTAATCTGAATATGCTTCTCTTTCAAGGATTTCAAAAACTACCACAATTGTTTTAATTTCGAACTGTCTCTTTTATTTATTTTTTATTTTTTGGTACGACAAGTTACTTGTGTCGCATTCAATTTCCAGTACTAATGTCTACGCCAAATATTATACCAATCAGTCGTTTAGTAGCCACGTAAAAGAGGTACTGACCAACGAACACAAACGTATTTACTAAAAGAAAACGGTCACATTTTCTATCTACGAACGTCTCGGTGAGTGGCCATCGATAAGTAATAACCACGAAGCGACGCAAATAACGTTGGTACTTTGAGAGGAGTCTCCATTGTATCTCGGGGCATCCGGAGTGCGCCATTCAAGTCGCACGTGGCCCCCCCATCTGAGACGGATGCCGGGCCCCAATTCCTTTGCCCGGCGACAATGCGGGGTTCAAGTGTCACTACCCGTCTATGTATGTGATGGGTATTCTTCATCTATCTATTCATTGTGAGCCCAGTCGTCGGGGCGCAGAAAAATTTGGTGTCTCCGTGATTGAGATTACAATTTACACGTGTGAAAATCCATTTTGTATTTGCTCAAGTTATCTATATAAAATTAGGTACATAAAGAGATAATACCAATGTACCCCTTTTACAGCCTATTGTGATCACGAAGGAAATTTGGAGAAACAAAGGAGGAAAATTTTTGATATGTTAATCGTGGAAAAAAGATATATTAAATAAGACAAGTGAATACGTTCACTGTTTATGTTAACACAGTTAATGTGAAATACATATTTTTCAAATTATAAATTTTCTTTGAAGAAAACCTCCTTTGATCCATTTCGAACACTAAGCGACCTCTCTAAATTTAAGAAAATTTTATACTTCTATCTTTTTCAAACTATAGTGTGCACAAAAAGTCTTAAATTAGGCGTATATGTAAATATGTGTAGCAGAGAATTGGACAAAGTTAAGTCCGTTTTCGGTATTGGTTTTAAGGTTTTTTTTTTTAATAAATTTTACACTAAATTAATTTTGTTATGACATATTAGAGAAATGTTCGCGTTTACGACCACTAGCCATGATAAATATGAACGTCTGTTTGTTGTTGTTTTGGACCTAGTACTTTAATAATGCTTCCTTTTCGATAAACACCTGGGGTAATGTTAGAATGTGTTATGTATAAATGTATTAACGTCAATAGCATTTGTTAATATAATGAAACAAAAAATTTGTATTTGTAATTGTAACTTAAGTTATTTTTATAACGTCTACTGAAAATACATAGATTGCACAACTTGTATGGATATTTAAGATTCTTTTTGTATTCTAGGCTTGCGAAATTAGGGCCAATTGTCATTTTTGACGTTCGTGAGATTTCGAAGCGATCCTAAATCGAACAAAGAAATTACTTCTATGTAATGATGCGACGAGGTAGCCGGTGTCGTCGTATTGGATGTTAATTAAAAGAGTTATCGCTAAGAGCGTATGAATAACACATTTTCTCTTAATGAATATATAACTCTTGTTTACTCTCGGGCTAACCGGTCAGCGCAGGCCGCACGCGACTCCCGTTACGTCCGCCGCGGACGCAGGTATCCGTTCCTGCCTTCCTATCGGATATTTACCCAGCTTTGATATGTACGTGCAATATATTACTTTCGCTGGTGACACCACCAGTGGCGATACTACCATACAAGCCCAAAAGCCCGGCTTGTCCTACTAAGGAGTAAAATTTACAAATCCTAATTAGCACATAATTTCCAAATAATTTATTTTTAAATTTGAGCGTTGCGGGAATTATTTGCTAATTAAGATTTGTAAATTTTACTCCTTAGTAACTTTACTATATTAATAGTTTATTATGTTTTGTCAAAATTATTGTTAACGAAACCACCAATCGCTTGTTCAAAACTTTTGCACACGAAAATTGCTTGTTTCTAAGCTTACGTAGATTCCATTTGTATATGCATCTAGACGTTTCCTACCGCACATTGATTTTTAGTTAATAAATACGTGGCATATACAAGTAATATATGACACGTATTATTGCGCCAAGTTTACGTTACATAATTTACCGTCACAAAAGTGGACCCATTTGAATACTGAGATTGAATCGCTAAGTTGAAAAATGTCGATGTTATTTTGGAATCGTTTTTTTTTTTATTAATATATAGGATAGTAAGCGGTCATTACCCTAAATTTTCGCGGCCAAATATAAAATCTCTCGATTTAAATTGTAAATTTTACAACTAACACCTTTGATTATCGGTTATTGTAGGTATATTGAGTTGTATTTTTTATTCACACGTCGGCGACGCACTGGCCCCTAAAACGATAAGAGGCGATTGCAAATTGCAGCACTATTATTCTATTGAGCACCCCGTTGACCCTGGAGACGATTGTTCAGGCGTTAACATTATTTTAGTGAGTTCAATACGTATCTTCACTAAACAAATGGAACGTTAAATTATACTTTAAGATATGCTTTGGTATCTTAGCAAATGTTTTCATTCATACGTCATATATTTTTTGTTCATATACTTGTGGTATTCCAAATTCGGAATTTTTAACATCATGATAACTTTGTTGCAATAATAGACCCCTATTTATATTTTACTGGTACTAACACATATATCTACAGGCATATTCAAGGTGCATAATTTCGGTGTGTTGTTCCGCGTAAAGCTTTCGTAGGTAAGGCGGGCCGAAGGCAGAACTCATAAGACTGCATTCCTCAAAAAGACTCGAAACCAAAAAATGGTTAACCGTTACGAATGGGTTTAAAAACGGCGACACAAAAAGGTGTTCCTTTTTTTCTCCCTCCCTCTTGTAACCAAATAGTAGTATGACACGGGCCGAGTTCGGGCCTCGGCCGTAAGTCATCGGAGCTGTCAAGATAAGAATGAGTGAATGGACACCTGCCGCTACCGGTGTTACGCCTGCGCCTACACGCCCGTTTCCCATCGTGATTCCGTAAAACCGTATTTATTGCTCGGTGCGCGTTTCACGAATTTCACTTCTACGCTAACGGTGGAAAGTCCTCTTTCGGATGACCAAGTCGGTGCTAGTGAGATCGCTTTCGAGTGAACCATGCACGCTGCATACGACTGTTTGATGGTCGATCCTTGGGATTCGACTTAGAAATTAGGAAAAATAATTCGATTAGAACCGTCTTTAATTTGTTAGCGGAAACATCCAATCTATGTTTTTTTATCAAGCGATATCTTTTACGCTTAATAGCCATATATTTTAATAAGTATATTACAAATAAAGTGGGGAAAGAGCAGTACTTGTTGAATTAAAAGTACCGGTACTGGTGCTATTGAAGTAATGTCACCACAACAATTTCAAGATAATTATAAAATTTCATATTACGAGTAATGACTCCGGTTATGTTATTAAATTTCTCTAAAAATATCATTGAAAAATACATATGTATCATATCTACGTAAATGCTGTTTTATTCATTTAGAAGATCTATGAAATTTCGCCGTTTTAATGTTTCGTTAATATTGTGTGGTAATGGCTTTATTGTGTGAGTTCTAATAGACATTAATATGCTTCGTGATCTCACAAGAATGGACCGTCGGTTTGGGGAAGTAGAAAACTTTCCCTGGACTATTTGTAATTCAGAAAGGCATTTAACTGAAGCTCGTTTTGGCATCCTTCATAAAAATGCAGTACATTAAAAATCAAACTGTTATACTAACACGCAACTACACCCCGTACATTTGCTAACGTTCAAAATTATATTTTTGTTTTATCAAAAATGTCCCTTTCATATCATCGCCAATAAACTGTAATACCGTACTCCGTCTGATCGCATATCCACTTAAAAATCCTTGGCCTGCGGAGGCCTTAACATGAAAATTAAGCAAATACGCGACACAGATATGCAACGAGTTTTAATCACATTTTTAATTACAAAGAAAGCCAGTCGTAACGGCCCGCGGTTTCACCTCACTATCGACACACGATCGAGGCAAATAAATTTAAATTACAATTCGATTAAGTAGAAATCCATACGGTCGTACCTATCCCGCATTGAACGCTCCGTTCGTGCCCATGCTCACGACTCGAACTGCTCCGTACAGTTTATATACTATCATACAAATCACTACCTAAGGTTTTCACGCAACCAACCGCACAGTTATTACGGACTCAACCGCCAACGGCACGCTTTGAAGCTTTTTGGCGCCAAACTTAGTGATTGTGACCATCAGAAATCTCAGAATCTATCTATACCGCGGCTATTATAGCTCGAGGGTTTTAAAAGATGAGTTAGATCGTTTACTAACAACGTATCGAAAATAGGGAAACGCGTTAACGAAAGTTAACGTACAAGCGCAGCCGTTCTCAATTTGAAATCAAACGCACTTACTCCGATCTGATATAAAATCTTGAGTCCGCTCTTCGGCTGCATCGCGGTCCTCCGATGCGGCAGCAGGGGCAGCTTGTCCGGCCTCCTCAGGTGTATCTCGCCCGAGGGCCTGAACGCCTCCAGCGGGGTCCTTATTACGCCCCTCACGCCGAGCACCGCGAGCAGCAACGTGGTGAGCACTCTCATCTCTCCACTAGGGTTGGCGTCGTACCGAAAGCGCCGGCGTCGTACCGAATTCACCGGCGTACCGAAAGCGCTCGGCCTCGGCGATAGGAATGTCGCTCGTGCGTGCGCCTCGCGTCGAGACGTGTCGTCGGTTCGGGGCTAACTCAGACTGGCAGCGGGCGCGCCGAGGCAGGTACGACTTAGCCTACGCTCGGTATAATCACCTCTAACTTCGCCCCGAGCGCCTTGATACTTTCGGATTTTATCTCTTTTTTCGCCGTTTTGTGTTTTTAACCTCTGACTAAATCCCCGAAATAGAAATGTATTATTGTCGTATTATTTTCTGTGGCCGCCTTATTTTAGTACCGTAACCTTATTGATTTTCCATTGTGACATTTCAAAATTTGTTCTTAATGTTTTTCTAGTTATTTTGTTTATATACACGATATAATAATAGAAGCAACATTATATAATAGAAACAGTGATAAATTAAAAACGGAACTTAAGTTATCAATGTACCGTAAATAAGATTTACGGTACATTATACAACTATCCATATCTTTGAAATGCGCACAATTTTAACTTTAAATAGTACCTTAACCTTTTTCTTCGTTACACCTTTAAAAAAATCTTAAATAATTTATACTTTGGAAAAAAAACATCATAAAAAGTTATTAAATAGATTGATTATAATGGGCCTTAAAATATGACTAAAAGGATCAAGAAGTTTAGTTGAGCTCGGGTTGACTTCCTACCGATGGTGTTTTTTACACAATCTTGTTGCTCAGGTGTAAGGCTACGTGCACATGTGGTTATCATGATTTTATTTAAATATATCACGCTAAACATAAAATTGTGAATGTCGTCATAGCTACATTTCAAACGAAACCTTCGCACTACTTGTAATATTATTGTTATCGTAGTAATGTTCTATTAATTTACCCAAAATATATAGCACATGGATACGTAATTAACTTTATACTGTTATATCATTAATCGTAGAGTGTGATAGTACGTAAAATACACACATTATCGCATATTAAAGGTCGAAAATGTTTCAAACGTAGTTCTCTGTACATTTAAACAAATTCAATATAAAAAAGAAAATTTCAAAAGGACCGCACAACAGTTTTAATATGTCGCCGTCAAGGAGCCTTCACCGCTTAACAAGATACCCGCAACTCCTTGTATTCGATTGTTGTAAAACAAAGCGCGCTGTCATTCAACATTTCGCGGAATAGGATTTCGAGCACCCACCCATTCAGGTGAATTTAAAAAGTCGCCATTGTAACGCGACCTTACTAGCTCCGTCTCCCTTCCTCCCATTCACCGGCCTCGCGCCCGCATGAATGAACCGCTTCTTATGAATGAATGGACAGTCGCTACCTTACTATAGATGCCTACCTTGTGCCGTCGCTATGTACGCGTTGTTTTGTATCGGGAAATGTACGTAGGCATCTATGCCCGCCTTAGCACCGCGGCGTATGCATTTTTCTCCATACGCGACACGTGGCCGATCGTCGCATAAGTGATCACTTCGCACTTTGTCATTGCATTTTAACTATGATCTATTGTAAATAGACATGCTTGGATTTTTAAACGCGTATTGAATGTCGATATCATATTTTTCTAGCGACGGTTCTGTCTTTATGTTTTAATATATGCCTGTTGTATAGCTTACGTAAAATGTTTTACTTCGCTTCCAACTGCGTATACGTTGTGAAATCCATGTCGATGGAAAAATTTAACACGTTACGCTGTCCTAGAGAAGAATTGATTTCGTTTTAGATACTCAAAATGAATTCTTGTAAATATTAAGTCATTATCATATTATGTTAATAGAGTAGTAGTACTACTTAGATCGTAATCTTAGTATATAGTTTACTTATTGTATGTCTCGGCTATGCAAATAAAATATTAAAAATGTCCACAACATGTATGACGTTTAAATAAGAGTGATCTGAGTTATTTTCATCCGACAATTAATTTACATAATGGACAGATAGAAATACAAAAATGCATTGTTAATTTATTTGTGGCTGGCTATAAGGGCTTTAAGTAATTAATAACGTGGACTTTTTCTTTATTGTAATAATTTGAATAATCTGAACTGAAACTAATGAAACGATTAAAAAAAATATTTTTTAATCATTCTCAACTTAAAGAAACAACTGTGTATTGATAGATAGATAGAATTGTTGACTTAAGTTATTAGATAACAAACATACAGTCCCGATTTTGATCTATACTGACATATTACAATGTTGGTTATTGATTGATATAAATAACGGTGGTGTTAGTTTTGACGCCTTAACTTAGAATGGTAAGGTGTTGTGACACTACACGATATTTAAACTTAGCGTAAGATGCAGTCGTTCTTGAAAAATTCACAGAATGCAAGTGATAAGAAAGTATCATCCCTTCGGACGAGTGGGCATTGTCTTTATTGTATCTCGAACAATGCGAGTCATAGAGCACTCGAGACTCGAGTGGTGTTATTTTTTTTTGGGCTTTTTTCTGCTTCCTTTGAAGGCGAAGGACAAAAAGATGAGCACGCGTACTCTATCTCTATTGTTGTTCGGCTGCATTTGTGTTCTTGTGTTGAACGCGACATTGTTCTTTACGTGGAAGTCAGATATCCGGTTAAGAATTTCGCCCCTCGCTGCTCGTTCTAACAGCTAATGCGCCTTCGATAAGATTAATTTGGTGCCGATGGCTATATCGTGATTAGAGGTCACCAACCACCAGCAACAATCCTAACCTTTTGTACATACATAGGATAGGGGCTAAGATTTGTAAAAATAATGTTATCTGGCCAATGAAGCCCAGGTTACCTCGTTATCAATGCTAAGTATAACTCTATATTAAATAACTCTTTGCCACACTCCCTCTCTCTTTTAGAAACTTTAATTAGTATTTCATATGTTTTATTGTATTTATTAATTGTCTTTATTTTGGGATAAAGCCACATAAGTCATCTACTAATTCTAGAAGTAAACATCTACCTACGGCTGAGGTAACTGAGGCTTATGAAGACTACTACAAAAGCGTAATAAAATTAGAGAAATTAAAATTAAATTTTTCTTCCCGCAAGTTCTTTCGATCAAAAATTTTATTTTTACCTATATTCAATATTAACGACTCGTCCGTCTCTATATTTATGTATGTATTAAATTAATTAGGTAATGAAAATTCCATCTGTTTGGTTTATTTTTATAGAATCAACCTACATCTTTACATCATAATAAATCGCTACGAAATTGTGTCCACGTGTAAGAGTTTCCACCGGGAAGCAATTTCGCCGCAATCAATCGGATAATACGCTCGTCAGTAATATACGGGCTTGATTGGGATGCCGAACGTTGTGAATACAATCACTGACAAACATACTCATAATCGACGATGTGTTCTATTGTTGTCTATGATAATATAGAACTATGCAATAATATTTAATAGTACATTTACACACGTCTTAAAAAAAAGACAAGATACAAAGTTGAATCTGCCGCAGCAACGATCGGAATCCTTGGCGTCGACATATCGGGTGATGTTCAATTCCGCGGTCATTTGGAAGGGAAAGCCAAG
>DWHO01000994.1:0-16930 GCA_018247575.1 Eurytides lysithous rurik
TGTCCATGGGCGGCGGTAATTACTTACCATCAGGTGAGCCGCTTGCTCGTTTGTCAGCCTTATCCATAAAAAAAAATTTGAGCAATAAATTTGGACTTTGACATTGATTTTATTGCTACGCAGAATATAAAGTAATCTGTATTATCTCATATACTCGTATAATAATCTGTATATCTTATAAAATCTTTAATTTTAAATAAAACGAGTTTCTTCCCGAAGTTTTGAATACTTACAGCGGAACACATCGTCTTAACGTCAAACTAGGGTATAGTCAATATTTCAGGTATTCATTTTTTTTTTCTATTTTGAGTGCTCAAAGGCGAAGGAGAACATCGTGAGGAAACCTGCATATTTAAGAAACAATAAAAAAAAAAAGAATCTTAAATATGTGAAGTCCGCCAATCCGCTGTGAGGTTGCGTGGCAGTCTGTGCCGTTATTTACTCTGTATAGAGGAGTCCTGGGTATATATATTCAATTGCTATTGTGTATTCGGAGCGATGACAAAAGTGGAAATTTGTGAATAGCAGTAATTCTCTGTATGTTTGTATATGAGAATTTTTAATCACATCTTGAATTTTGATTACTAAATATGTCAATTATTTAAAATAAGTACGCGATTATCATAAAATTATTTGTTTACTGGTATATAATGCCACCGGCATTAAGTCCGCTTTTATACATATTTTGTGCATTAAGTTACATAAATAAAGAAATATATTTTCCCCATTGAAACCTCAACTACACTTAACGTTGTGTAGCATCCGTCGTAAGCCCTTAAAGAGTGCACATAAATTCTTAGGAGGAGCATTAACTCACTGTTCCCTGTTTGTTTGTACAAATGCAACATTTTTCCTGAGAATTCCAGAGAAGGACGGCCGGAGTTATAGTTTTCTACACTTCGTTCCCATTACATTGCGTACTATGTAAGACTATGAATTTTATTTTAATAATAAACTTTTTGAATAACACACAGTATTTCAATACTCTCAAGTGGTGCGTCATATGCAACCGTACATGCGTCCTTTTGAGTGGGCGGTGGTGAGCCAGCAGAAAATACATTCTTGTTCTATTAAAGGCACCGAGCTCTTTGGAAGTCAACTTGGCTTTCTTTACCGAGCGATACAGTGTTTCAAGCTTTATGCGCTCAAAACTAGCTGCACTGCCTTAGATATCTTAGATAGACTCTGCAAATTTGCTAATGTAAATTTTAATTTTAATTTTAACTCTTATGGCCCCACAGCATTTTCAGTTCCTACTGAGGCATTCTCAACGGTGCATTTAAAATGAACTCCAAAATACCATTAGTTCATTGTTTGAGTTTCTCTTGTCTTTACTGTTCTGAAGCTCCTCAACTTGGTTTTCTTTACCAAGCGATACCGTGTTTCCAACTATCCAATTCGTGGAAACTAGCATTTCCACGGATTAGGCGATCCGATGAAGCTTTACAGAGGCTAAGAGCGACAACGTCAGTTAAGATAAGATAAGATAAGACAGTGTTTCAAGCATTACGAGTTCAAACCTACCTGCACTGCCTTAGATATCTTAGATAGACTCTGAAAATTTGCTAATGTGAATTTTAATTTTAATCTTATTTACTATGAACCCACAGCATTTTCAATTCCTATCAAGGTATTGTCAACGGTGCATTTGAAATGAACTCCAAAATACCATTAGTTCATTGTGTTTGAGTTTCTCTTGTCTTCACCGTTCTTAAGCTGCCCCACCCGACAGCCTCGGAGAGGACCACATTAACCGCCACATTGCCTCTTCCTTCCTCCCGTTCTTTCAGTCTTTTCCCTTGTCGAGCGCCATAAATTAAATTATATCGGAGGAGATTGATTTATTTAATTGTAGCCTGCCGAAATACACAAATTATTAAAATAACCACAATATTTTCTTGGCCACAGCTGTACACAATAAATAAATAAAAAAAATATACAAAATGTATCATCGAATTCGAAAATTTAAATAAAATAATAAATGTCTTAGGATTTTGTGTAGTTTTGAAGATGAATATATTCAGAAATTCTTGTGTCTTAGAGGGATTACTTTGCATTGACATGACATTACTTTACACATGCAGGCGACGACTAGGATCATGGAAAATTTTATAAAAAACCAAAACTACTGTACCATCAACAAGATGTGCTTTTACCTAGTCTACTAGGGATAAATGCGGGTTAATCATGAAGCTGTTCAAGGCCTTAAATGGATTGCCTATTTGAACGTGCGACCTTTAATAACATTTTCAAGGATTGCTTGTATTTTTCAGCATTTAAAATAAACTAAAAATAATGTTTATTTTCTTTCGATTATTCCAAGTAAATGTTACTGTTTTATTAAAGAAAAAAATAATGTCTCATCTGTTATATGCATATATAAAACATTGGAAATCCCAAATTTTTTGAGATCTTTCGTATAGATTAGATCACTAACTTTATTTTTATTTTATCTGTTACATTCTGGCCAACTTTTATGATACTTTTATATATAAAAGAAGTAATGAATTCAAATAACCAGGAAAATAGGTAAGAAATAAATACAGTATAAAAACATTCCAGCCATTAACATCATTGCTTTTATTGCGCCGTACACAAATAAAATCGTGCACAATAGTTGGGTTTAAGCTGATGTGCGATTTATTTGCAGAATAAACCCGCATTACAAAAATGCAAATTGGAATGGGAAATCCATTGGTGTTTATTCGGACGACAACTCTGCGGTGCTGATTTCACTTACATGAAAATCACAGCCTTTCTTGTGCTTCGCGTGGAAAAACTTGTCAGTTTTGAATGAAATTCACTTCAATTTCATTATTAGATACAATAATGAAATTGAGGTGAATTTCATTTATATTAGATACAACTTTTAAGCAAAATGTTCTTATTTATAACACCTATTATCCACTAAAAGCAAACTAAATCACACGCGTATTTATGGTTGAAACAGGAAAGGTCAAATTATGCATATTTATATTATATAACTTGTCACGTATCGTATGGATTATATGTAGATTAATTATAGATTATAGATTAAAGTTATCTACTTCACAAGGCGTGAGCACGTAATTCAATCTGGAGTTCAACGTGTCACATATGTAAGACAGAAAGATGAAGCAGGTTTTTTCTGGTCCGATGTATGTATGCAATATTAATTAATATTATCTCGAGGACTTGAAGTATTGGTGCGTTGGGATTTGATGGTGATAAGGTATTTAACTAAATTGTAACAGTAAATTTAACAAACACAAAGAGTAAAATGAAATTAGATCTCGATGAATCACCAGAAATCAACACATTTAAAATGAAAGTTTAATAATTGAAAACTAGTTTAGTTTGACATGACATAAAGGCAAATATTGTCTTTATGTCATGTCAAAATTATGGTTTGAATATAATTCAGACATATGTGATTATTGTAGTTTTTTAAAGAAAACTCAGGTGACGTTTTAGATAGATAAGTAGCTGAACAAGCAGACGTTAACTTATAGTTTTCGGTAATTATTTAAATAAGTTATCAACCGGTTGTCATAAAACATGTTTCAGGTTTTATATTAAAGAAACAGCTTAGCACAGCATAAGTTACATTAATATTCGTTTAGCCATTCCCAGGTTTTAGTACAGACACAATTTCGACCTTTACAATTTTTAATAAAGTTTTATTTAAATATGTGGCATTCACAAGGACACAAGAAATCATCGTTAAAGAAAAAAATCCTTCAGTCTGAATTGAATAACCATTTAATATATGTAAGCATGAAATTGGCTTTCTGTTTGAGTAATTACAAACGTGACTACAACATAATGAGGAGTGTCGGCAGTAATTTGACATAAGTAATAGTGCTTGAGCATGCAAGCAATTATGACGTCTACTTTGTCAGGTGCATCCAGCGACGTTGATATTGCACGGAGCAGACTGAGTACAACTGTTAAATATTAATGAGTTGATTTTACGTAACACATTATGCTACATAGACACGTGATATATTTTTTAAATTAAAGTCGCATAAAGTAAACTGATTACCAGAATACTGTGAACACTTCTACAAGACTAGGGTGTTGCGCTACCTTCACTTTATGAATTAGACGCAACGATGGAGTACTTTAGTGTCTAAATAATTTAAACACATGTACCTGTGAGACGTGAGTTACCTCTGTGTCTGTTCCAAGTTTCATTATCATCAGCATAATCAGCGCTTTCCCTTTTTTTTTAAATTGGGGGGGGAAATCTTCAAAAGATATCTTGTCCTCCGAGGAGAAGACAGGATTATGTGGGATTTCTACCCACTAAAACCCCGTCGGTGGTCCAACTTCAGTGCACTGAGAGGGACTCCTGGATCTCCTACGGAACGCACCGGTGCCCCTCTGCACAACACACCCTTTGATGGCAGCTCGGAACTACTGTATGTTGTCGCATTCACCTGGTCCACTTGCGGATGGTCAGGTTCCCATCCTTACCTCCTAAGAGCCAATGTTCTTTTTCACTAAAGGATGATATTAAGTAGAAGTGACGGTACGCCTTGTGCGACCGCCCCGGTCCCTTCCTCTTCGAGTGGGATCAGCCCTCTCTCGGTTACGTTCGGCGTTCTCCTTCTGAAACATAACAGTTTCGCAGAAGGAGACCAGTGCCGCCCACTTTAGCCTACCACCCAGCGCAGCCGCCACAATGGTTGGCAGGGAGAGATCCTGTCCGATCGAAAAAAAGCGAAAAGCACCCATGCCCGGTGTGAGGTGTGTTTGAGTCAATCTACAGGAGACGTGCGCAAATTCAGTGGCACATAGCCAGACTTCGAAGCTCGGCAAGGCCCGGCTAGCGACCCGTTGGCGCGAACTTCTTGGCTCCTCCTCAAGCCGTTTACGCCAGACCTGCATAGCACGTTTGCGCTCCTGCTCTCGCACTTATTTGATCCTCTGCATCGAGGGGCTCGGCACCACCCTGGAGGTGATGGAGGCGGGAGTAAACCCGCGCGTCCATCTCTGCCAGAATATCCAGAGGTGAAAACCGAGCTAGGATAGTAGCCGCCTCGAAGGATACCGTACGGTATCCTCGTGCAATCCTTATGGCCATTCTTCGCTGCAGGCTATACAGCTTAGCTCTGCAGCGTCGGACGCCCGTCAGTCGATGTGACCATACGGGCGCACCGTACCAGGCCATCGATCGCACGACTCCCGTATAGAGGCGGCGGACTCCTTCCCTCGGGCCCCCAAGATTAGGCAGCAGTCTGTGCATTGCACCCACTGCCTTCTCGATCCGGGGAGCCAAGCTATCGAAGTGCGCTTCGAAGCCGAGATATTTCATCACTGTACCCACCTGGATCTGCACGTCACCTTCGCGAACCGACAAGCTGGGTGGTTCCCTTTCCCTTGGTTGGCGACGTATCTAATAATCTTTCATATGTGTTCTAGATTCTATATTTTAAATAGCACAATTCAGGTATATTTAATGATGACAGTGAACGTATCTTCGACTGCAACGATACAAAAAGAGAGAAAACGATTTAACCTATAACCTTTGGTGACAACCGCGAGGTTCATGTCTGAATTATTCGAAATGGAATTTATACAATTCCTATTAATTTTATTTTTTTACATATTACTGTTCATAATGATATAACAGTGACTTCAGTAAATATGAAAGAATGTGGACTTGAATTGTGAAAATTATGTCTGAAAACTGCACTGCTATCGATATTTAAAAAACCAAACGATAATCGATTGAACCAAACGATTGGCTTTCAAGAAAACAATCATTTGTATTAAAAAAAATCAAAGGGTACAAAATACAAAAGGATTTATGAGTTATTGAAAAATTAAGCATGAAAATTGTTTATACTGACAACATTTGTTATTAACATAAGTTACGTAGTTCAAAATACTCACCAAAATAACATTTGCTGCATTAGCAATCATCAAATTTTATAGAATTGTTAACTTAGTTTTCCTGTTTTAATTAATAACACAATATCGTAATGGACAGCACTCCGAGTAATTTAATAACTACCTTAAATTTAAAACCGGTATACACCTGTGTATAATGTTGAAGTATTTCATTCATTCGGTAATGTTATTTCATTTTATTGACACAATTTGCTAAAATTGCTGTTTGCTAAAAACTGAATACTTTTAGAGTAAATAAGCGTTGACTTTATAGGAAAGAAGGCTCTATATTATATTCCTTACAGATGGACCGGATGCCGTGGGAAAAGTTGATATGCTAATAATATTATATTGTTAGTAAAATAATCTTGAATTCATAACAACCGATCTTTGCTACCGTAATCCATTTTATTGTCGAGACAAAAGAACAAACCGTATAACAGCACTGTGTATGTTGTTATAAAACACCTCCGGGTCTTCCCGCGGGAACTTTGAGATACATTACCACGTAACACGAAATGTGTACTGCGAACAGTCTCCACTTGTAATTAAATTTGCTTCCTCTATACCGTACTTTACAATTAAATTTCACGATATGGAAGTATTCCGTTTGAACCTTATTCGGTTGTAATTTTTGAAATGTATTCCAGGCACGCGTTTGCGGAAACTAAAATAATATTTTATAAAGCAGTCAGTAATATAAACGTAGTTATCTGATTCTATTGCACGATTAAAATTCTGAAATATTGTTAAGATACAGAGGTACAGAAAGGGGATTGCAGAAAATAAATATTCTCTTAAATTAATATACGTTGCTCTATATTATTTGTCACCATCTTGTTGCTCTGGGCAGGCTTGATTAAGTAAATTATTAAAAAAACCATTACTACGTCTGTTAACATTGGCAACAAAAAGTGTGCCTACACAGTTCAGCATTTGTACATAAGCAGTTTTTGAACAAACAATATTGTGAGCTGGTACATTTTAAAATAAAGCCCGCAACGGTCTATATTTAAAATTCATTAATTTTGATGAATTTTAAAATTCATTTAGAATAAGTAATAGTAATTATACAATAAAAATTGCATATAATAATTTAAGTAAATAAATTCAAAGTTTAAAGCGTTGTAAGTTTACCCCCTTGATGTGCTGCCTTGTGAAAGTTTTGAAACTACATAGAGAAGAGCTGCATAAGATACTGCCTTAAGTTAAGTAACGTTAGATACAAAATCTCAAACTTAAGATCTCGAAGTTTCTCTCAAAAACAGTAATGGAATATTCGTAAAAGCCGTCGCATCAACCGCCTTAAGTTAACTTGATCGATCCGCTTCAGTTTATCCTTCGTTAGAAAGGTATTTAATGCTTAGAGTAGTTTTTACTTGAGTGAAAATTTAATTTTATGTGATTAAAGTTATATGATTTGTGTCGCGCATGTTATAATGAGGGTTTTTGCTTGCTTAGCTATTGGGTGACAGGTAACTGGAATTTTTAGATTCCTAAAATTGTTTCGTTGATAAAAAAAATGTTAAAAAAATAACGTTTCGTTACTAAAAATGTTTTTGATAATGTTTATCGGAAATACGAGTACAGATCATGGCTGAATAACAAAGAACTGGTCGGCAGTTGTGAGTTTGAAATATTATAATTTTTATACTTGAATTATGTGATATATATTACACGATTAATGTTTACGATAGAATTTTAATTAAATATAGCTTTCACAGATCAATATTTTTAGCATCCACGCGCCTAGACAATATTGTTAATGGAAGGAAGTACAATTTTTCCTAGGAAGGAAACACGTACAAATAAACATAAAGAAGTACACCATTTCCTGATGAAGTTAGTGAGTGGGTGCTCTTTTATATTAGCAGTTCAACATTGAATACTTATGGAATATCTGTGTGATTGCTAATACGATATCAAATCGTTCCGCATTTAAGAATAAAGCCTTTGATCATCATCGGCGGATATTGGATTAAGCCAGCCTTGATACATCAAGGCTGGCTTAATCAGTACACTGTATTGTGAAACGGTTTAATAGAACTTTTATTGCTGCAGATGTCCATGGGCGGCGGCGTTCACTTACCATCAGGTGAGCCGCTTGCTCGTTTGCCTACTAATCCCGATAAAAAAAAGCACCATAGCAACGTCATATCAATTTTTAAGACCTGTTCCGTATGGCGCAGGATAAAGAAAGATTCGGTGAGTCATCAGCCAACTTCTATTGTTCGAGTGGTACTCGAAGAAGAAAAACTTTTAACTCGATAGACTTCCCCGATAATTCAATTCGGGGTGGAGACATATATAAAGAAAATTATTATATTCCGAAGTTAACCAAATCAAATCAAATTATCTTTATTCAAATAGGCCTTTACAAGCACTTTTGAATCGTCATTTTTACATTTTGTTCGTGAGAAAGCTACAACGCACTTTAATATGTTTTATAACTAAATTGATCGAGTTTTAATTTGATTTGGAATTGTTAAATAAGACGTTTCACTTCACTTTAGGTCGCGGGACAGGCTAGAACTCGAACAATATAATCTGTAAATAATTCCATTTTAATAGTAGCGTAAACATAAAAACTCATTATGCAATTTGTGTAATCACATCTTTTTTAGTAGTACCTTGATGGTACCAATTTAAATTGAAAATTTATGTTAAGATCGATAATGATTTGTGTATGTGAGTTTTGTTTCTGTTGTCTGTTATGTTGAGAATTCATTTGGCGAGGGTATTAGCCCTGGCCTATTCAGCATCTTCTTGTAAAATAACTACTGAGATTGTCGATAATGTTGAGTATTGTCAAAATTATGAAAAATTATTAACAGTTTAATATACTACAATATAAAAAAAAATATTCCATATATTCTAATTGATAAGAAAAGTTATATATTAAGTGATTTGACTTAAATTTTTGTAAATCATATGTTATAAGCTTAAAATTGGTTAAGTCGAAAATAAATTTATGTTAAATCTTATTGTGGCATTATTCGGTTACTTTTTTGTCTTTTCGAATCATTTAAAAATAATAATATGTTTGACAAGTCGAATTTCAAGAATGTTCTAGAAATTTATTTAATTTTTGTTAAATTCGTCCAAATAGCATTACGAATACTGCTCCGTGGCCTAGTGGTATAGGCCCACCCTTTACAAATCGGAGGTCATGGATTCAGAGTGTACCTGTGTCTGCCCAAACGCTCTATAATATATCCTGCGCACTTGGCTGATCTCCTGTAGATGGGCTGCCGTCGCCGGAATCGGTCGGGACGTCAAGACGTACGTTTGTTACGCATAAAACTTACTCGTTTATAATATAGCTACAAGTTACTCCTACTACCAAGGGAAATTATGGTATTGTAACTAGTTTAAGCCACAGCTATCTAGTATTACAAACTAAACTTAAACTCTCATAATTTTCCCCCTTTCTTTCCTATAAAAAACCTTCATATAACGCTTAACGAAGACAATAAAAATCTTTATTTATTTCGTGGAACACTCAGCCACTAAACATAAGGATAAACTCTTCGCGTAGTAAGACCTAATAGTAAAGGAAAACAATACATTTCGTACGAAATTCTTTGAATTTGCATTACGTTACATGTTCTACTAATTTCAACTGCGTCAAACCTGCGAAAGTATCGTTTAATTATTAACTGTATTTCTATGAGCCTAATAATAATTAGTCGTATTAACTACTTATCGTCTTTTTTATTCTATGGACTAATCTTATGAATTACAAAGGCATTGAGTTCTTATTTATACATGAAATCTGTATTGTTCACTACACTTAAATATTGTGCATAAAAATAATCAGTACACAACTATATGATAATATCAATTTAAAATAAAAAAAAAGGAATAAACAACTAAAAGCTTAGTTTTAAAAAGCCTTTTTTATTTAAAATTAGTTTATTTATACTATCTTTGTAGTATATTATACATATTTACGAATCTAGAATTAATTAATTAATTTTATTTCCATAACCGTAACATATCCATCATCATTGAAATAAAATATCAATTAATTGAAACCTTTGCACATTAAAGGTTTTATATTATAACCTTAAAACAAAATAACTGAATAGTAAATATTCTTATTTGGTATTGCTTAATATTTACGTTATTTAGGGTTCTTTGCCTTTGAAATCTGCGAACAGACGAGTAGAGACATCTGATAAAGAATTAATAATTATTATTAGATCCTGGAGTGAAGGTGTAATTACGAATTAGTCAATATAATTCCTACCAATTACCGAATATAAAAACTTACTTAAAATTACTTAAATTTACGTTTTTGTTTAAACACTTTTTTATACAAAATTTTATAAGTACATTGAAAACTACATATATACAGACATTTTCCTTTTTTAAATTATATTGTACCTAATTTAATAAACTGCTTGAAACTCATAACACTCATTGTTACAAGACAAACAAATAAGTCCTAAAATTTTCATTAAAGTGGCCAACAGCAACTTTTTGATTACATTTTTTTTCGCTGTTTAAAGTTCAAAATATTTTAAAGTTACGTAGATTTGACGAGATTGGATTGTTTGGAATAAATAAAAATATAAAACCTCTAAAAATAGAGACCTTTAGTATGTACTTTTAGAGGTTTTAAGTCAACCTTAAGGCAAATATGTGTACTTCCATGACGGTTCAAGTTTCATTAAATCTAATTTATCAGCTAAGTACTGACAGTTTATTACGTCACGAAAAGTAAAAGTAAAAAAATAAAACGTCGGTTTATTCTTGTTACTTAAAATATTCATTAATTCGCCAATGAAAGGAAGAAGAAAAGAATTTCTTATTTAGGCAAGCAGAGATAGAAACTCTACTTATCTCATTTTGATTCGCTAAAAAGGTCCGACAATTCTGAAATGATCCAATTTAATTAAACAGCATCCGCGCGAAACGACAAATAAAGAATCGCGTAACAGGGCTTTTTGCGTCAAAAGCTTTAGAAGTGCACCTTTTTTTGGGAATAAATGGGGTCGTCATTACATCAAGACTCCAGGCCAAGTAGCCTTTGATCTTTAGGAATTCAAACGAAGTAACATTGACATTTTCGATTGTTGTTATTTATTTCTATATATTGTTAAATGATATGATTAATTGTTTATAAGAAGGGAAAAATTGACTATTGACCTGACTGACTTTTATAAATTCCTTTCACTAGCCCCTACGTGTTAGATTAACCCGTCGCTCAAAGAACAGAGTACGCTTACATAGGAATTTCTCAAGTAAATTCAATGCTTTGTCTAATTATTAACCCTTAACGGTCTACTGGCGCCATATAGGCGACATGACAGTTTTGCTTACTGGGTCCCAATGGCGCTAAAACTATTTTATTGTTTTTATCACTATTACTGTTACTGTATTTACTAGACACGCGTACGTACATATATTCGGTGTAAATCCGTTCGGTGTAAAAGAATATAACGAAAAAGCACTTTCAACTTATAAACGAATTTTCGGCACGTTGGTGTAGTGGTTAGTGCTCCTGACTGAAAAACCAAAGGGGTTCGATTTCCACCCAGGACAAAGAATTTGTGTATGAGCATAGGTATTTGTTCTGTGTCTGGGTGTTAATTATCTATATAAGTATATATTTAAAAATAAATAAGTATGTTTATCAGTTGTCTGATTGCCATAGTACAGGCTCTGCCTAGTTTGGGATCAGATGGCAATGTGTGAGATGTCCCATGATATATAAAAAAAAATTGGTTGTTCAGTCATCTATTACAGCAGTTAGTAGATGACATTCGTATTACATTACTGAACAAGATTTGCAGCGATTAGATGGTAAGCTTCACATCATTCGCAGTAGGACTAAAATAGACTGCAAAGTATGCTCGAATGAAAGGCTTCAGGGTGAAGAAGAGAAACAAAATTTTATTGCGATACTTGCAAAGACAAACCGGGGTTTCATATTGTGATAGTGCTTAGAAAAGTACCAAAATATGAAATTTAATTTCATATTTTTATCATTGTTACCCTCTATATATGTTAATAAATTTTCACTAAAATATAAATATTTCTTCTTCTATATTTATTAAAAAAAAATTACAATCTCTTCGTATTAAATGTAGTTGGATCCGGTGGGAAGTAAACTTGAAATGCTTCCGGACTGTCAAGAGTTTTCACACACCTCCAAATGAGCAAAGATCAAAATATAGGGGAGAATAAGAAAAATATTGAAGGTAGGTAACAGAAAAAGATCGATATAATGTGTATACAATGACAAAGATTATGAAATTTACTGAAGTATAAATTTGACATTAATAATGTCGTTTCTTAAAAGTATTTTTTTTTTTAATATTTAACATTTTGCTTCTTTCGTACTTTTAGGTAAATAGCTACGCTCTTTCGTACAAAACGTTTCTTTTCGTACAAAGTTTTCTTTACGTAATTAGCTACAGGAAAGGATAAATAACAATATATATATATATATATAGCGTTTCATTCATGAATTTAGAGTTTTTTACCTAAAGATAATTTCTGAGTACACATATACCGTAAATATACGTTTGATGTAGATTAAAAAGTTTTGAGCGTTTCAGATGTTATCAATTCTTTTCAAGTATTGTCTACAATCTTCCGTCTGTCCAGGACGTTACTTGTCATCTAAGTCGAAATTATCGCCCTTGCATCGCAAACCACTTCCTACACGTTTCCTCAGCTAAAGCTCGCTCGCCGTCAACTTCTGAAATCCGGCCTTCTGCATCAGTTTCCTTCATATGAAAGAAAATCAGCAACAAATCAATTAAACTTATGCTGGCATTTGTTCAAACCTTTTCGCGATTTGGGTAAACAACATGGAGCCATTTCGACTTCTACAATTTAAAAGAAAAGAAAAAAATAACGAAACTAAAAGGTGTAATATACATAGGTATATTAGTTTTGCGGTTATGAAAATATTGTCAAGTTATCTTATTTAAATATTAAAATTAATTTTATCGTATTATTTTGTTATTTGGTTTCATAACTCGTGATCTATGTCGCGGATATATTGTGGTTCAAAGACGAGCGATAAACATCGGAGAAAAACGAGTTACAGAGGCCTTACTTTGTTTAATTCCGTACCATTTTCCTAAATTTGCTTTATCTCGCAGTTTAGAATTTTAGTGTCACCTTTACGATTTGGCCTTGCTGACCTCTCGCCTAAAAGGGCGGTATAATGGTAATTAACTAAAGTAATCGCGCTTATTTCGCTCTAAATCTGCACTACCTTAGCGTTAATATGTTACATCTAAACCATCATCAAATAGCTGGCAAACAAACAAACTTTAAATGGATAATATGGTACAAATTAATGGAAACACTATGTAATATTCTATTAAGATTGTATTAGCTAGCTTCACTGTGGCTATTAACTTATAAATTATTGAATTGATAGTCCCATTCATTAGGATACAACTAAATTATTAATAGCTTATATATCGTATATGTACAGTCTACTTGAGTCCGTGCTACTATCAGTTAATCTAGAATGTGTACGCACTACTGTGTCTCTGTTTAATGTATAATATTGCTAGCGTAATTACTTGGTATACTCGTATATATTTGTGCGACGAATGCAGCGCAGGTCAATCAGATGTTGTTACACATCTGATTGACCTGCGCTGTGTGTTGCTCACCATACGACTTCCTTACTTCGCCATTTTATTTCCTTAGAAAAAATATGAAGCACTCACTTACTTTATTTTACGTCACGGACTTTTTTGTTGGTGCGAGCATCTAAAAGAATTTAAAGGTATGTCGGGTCGGCGTTGATCGTTGTAATTGAAAGTTAAAGTACGGATTTTGAGATGGGTTTTTGCGAACAAATCACAATTCCTCTAGGCCACATTAACTTCGATGAAGGAAATATTTTCTCAATTAAAAAAGCTGTTTCGTTTTTGTTCCTTTTGGCTACTTGTGTTCGTTCAAACCATCAGTTGCTTCAAATTTGGGCTCTGGCAATTTTTATTACAAAAACAAATCAATCGAAGACCCGCTTCAAAAAATATGCTATTCTAATTATGAGTGATTCGCAATATTGTAGTTATGAAAAATAAAGATAAGCTCAAAATAGTACATAGATAGCTATCATTCTGAAAGTCGTACGTATATATGAGTAACTGTGTCATATTAGTTCAAATTTGGAAATCGGATCGGATCTTTATACGGAAAAATATCGATGCTTTCACCCAATCACACATTTCTGGCATATAAAATTGCATTAAGCTATAAGTAGCTTTTGCCAATGTCGTGAATCTTGGCATCTATTCAAATGCTAATTGAAAATCCGGCAGTCTACGTCGACGCTAGCTTGCACTTAATTGCTGCGATTAAGGATGTGATGGATGAAGCTTTTACAATCCTCCTAAGAAAGCTTCACGCTATTTAAAGTACGGTTGTAATAATCACTTGAAATATAGCTACCATATTTTAGTTTAAGCACATTAGCCCGATTCTTTTTTTTTGATTCATAACTTAATTAATAAAATATTCGTTAGTTAAAAATGGTTAAAACCATTTTACTTTATGCCCTTAAATTTCAAATCCGCTTATCTTGAATTTTCTATCTTAGATTATATCTTTGAAATTAAAACCAAACTTAAAAAGCTGAGAAAACTTAATGTATTTTTAGATACAATGAAACCTTTGTTCAACGGTTTAAAATTGTCAGATAATCTGATGACGATTAAGATGTTTTTAGCAAAAAATATGTGCATTCATTTTAGAATTCAATATAAGAGAATACTCAAAATTATTTATACTCTTCAATATAAAATTTACTCTAACAACAATTAATAAAAACCATGAAGTTTTTGATAGGTTGTGTGTTATAAGATGAAATAAGATATAATCGATAGTGAGATAAGATATAGAAATAATCGAACATGTAAAAGTTTTAAACAAGTATGTATGTATTTTACTTAAAGTTTTACTATACCAGGGGCACTATATGATAACACAATAAAGTTTGTATATTTTTCTTTCTATTTGTCAAGCTGTTTAGTTAAAGAATCAGTCTTAATGTGAAGATTTCACAGAAACTTGCGCTTGTACTTAATAATTTATCTAATATATTTATTATATCATAACTTCAATAGAATGAGTAATATCAAATATACATGATGATAAGTGCGCATAAACTGAAATAAAAACTACGATTGATAATAGTCAAGATATCTTTATAATTCAAGATTAATTCATTTGTAGATTTTTGGCCAAGCAGTATCTATCATACGTTATAAAATTATAATATGTCAGTCTTCCCAGGATTTTTAATTATTAAGTCCAGTTTATTCGATAGCACTATTGTGCTTACAGACCTATGACCTCACTAGGTATTCCTAGTGAGGTCATAGGCCTGTAACATGTTTATTTTGAAATAATTGACACATATTTGTTACCATTTATATACCAAAAGACACTTACAAAGACATAAGTTATTATACTAATGAAGCTTATTCAAAAGGACCTCCGCGATTTCGAATACAAACCTTCAAACTGCGCGGCCAATTGTTTACAGTAGCATGGACGAGGTCCATATCAATATAGGCAGTTGCTTTGATCAGGAATGCTTGGACTGACTCCAAATCAGGATACATTTTTGAACAAGCCTGTTTATCCAAGTGTTGCCATATTTTATAATCCAACGGATTGAAGTGTGGTGTGGAGGAGGACCAGTCTTCGTGTCGGATAAGCTCGAAGGTCTAAGTGTTTTTTTAATACTCTTTTCAACGTAGTTCTTCCCAACCCCACCTGAACGGCAACAGTTTCCCCTTACGCATGGGATTTCTTTGGATTCACGCTTTCACAGCTTTTATAGCTGCTAGAGTCCTAGAACAGTGAGAGGGCAATTACTTTCTCTGTCTTCTATATTTGACTTTTCATTATATCGTATGATGGAGTAATCAATAAATCTTCTGTTTATATTTAAAATTTTCTGTAGTTCGAAAATCTGGTTCAGAGCCTAACTGCACCGATGCAATGCGATAGCCTCAACTCTTTCAATTCTTTAAGCGTCCACACCATTTTTAAAATAGGATAAAATTCGGAATGGTGCTCATTTTTATTTTTATAAATCGTTCGAAATTCGAATTCAATGAATAATTATATATTTTTAGGCCAGCTTTCATAATTCTAAAGTTTTCATTATGTATCAGAACTTTACCTTACAAGCAAACCAAAGCAACCCTAAAGGGTTAAGCATTGTACCTCGAGCATGTGCGTCACGTATAGAGTTGTCTTTAAGAAGTGATAATTTGCAACAACAACACTACGGTTGTTGTTGCAAATTATCACCTCTTAAAGACGTCTACCCGTCTCGTATCATAGACGACATTTTGGCTATAAACGTATTCGGAAATGATTTGTAGACCGTTGATATTATTTACTATACGACAAATTGTTTCTGTCTTTTCACAAGACCGACTTTTTACATGCCCATCCGACGCATGGATCATCTTAGTTTTCAGGCAATCGGGTGATTGGCCCGTATTGATCTAGCCCAAACAAAACACAAATTATTTCCCTCCGCGGGATTCGAACCCGCGACCTAGGTTTTGTAAAGCGCGGGCCTATACTACTAGACCACGGAGGCAGTTATCCATCGAAGGTAATGTGTAATGCTCTTATTTTTCTTATTTCTGTCTGATATAATCTATAGATTATAAATATTGGCATAGGTGAGATCCGAACTGACACACTACGCTTAAACCAATGACACACTACGTCAATCAAACGAGTCTGCTGTTTCTTTAATTATGGTTCTAGCAAACCAGTTATCGATGAACCAGAGATATTATAAATACACCGTTTTTTATTTAAAATACGACTAAATTAAAAATCATCTCTTCACAAAAATAAAATAATGATTTTTGTAAAGAGCCTGTTTTTTGTTGTTTTCCTTTTTAATCAGATGTTTTTACTTCAACTCCGACGATAATGGTTCTAATTAGATCATCATCATAAGGCCTTTAACATCTTGTCAGATGATTCAAGCAACGTCTGTATGAGAGAGGCAGCGCCTCTCGTGGCTAAATAGACCGAT
>DWHO01000995.1:0-16926 GCA_018247575.1 Eurytides lysithous rurik
ACAATTTTACAAAAACAACGATTCCTACGTTACTGTACGACGCCTCTTTAGAGTTGAATACGGATTACAACGTGTAACTGAGTGTCCAAGAGAAGTCAAGTGTTGCTATTTGCAAAAATTTTTGGCCCATCCTGTATAAATAATTGTAATTCAACATCCCTCTAGCAACAACAACAACAACTAGCGAAAACATTTGCATACTCTTTAAAATTAATAAACATAAAGATGCTTGTAGACCTTGCCATTTACTTATATTTTGAATTGTTTGTTTTTTTTTTTTATGTATTAGCCTGACAAACGAGCAAACGGCTCGCTTGATGGTAAGTGATCACCGCCGCCCATGGACATTTGCAGAACGAGCAAATGCGTTGCCAGCCTTTTTTGAAAGAGGGAAGGAGGAGGAGCGAGAGGGACGGAAGGGTGGAGGTAGGGAGGGGAGTGATAGGGAAGAAAGGGGATGGGCTACCAGCCACCTCACACACCGGACGAAACGCGGAAGCAAAGACACTTTCACTACGCAGATTTTCTGCGAGGTCGTGGTACTTATCCGATTCGAGCCGGCGCATTCAGCAGCAGGGGCAGCTGCTTGGCTCTACCACCGATAAAAATTATTATTGTTATTGAATATCTGCTTAATAAATTCGAATGTTTATTTAACACGATAATTATAAACGAGCTGTATCCAATTGCTTAACGAGAGAGGGTAAGATCTAGTGTCTAGAACTTTCTTCGTTGTCCAACAGGAGTACCAGAAGGGCAATTCGGGCCTGGTGGTAGAGAACGCAGACATGAACAACGTGGTGTACATGTTCCGCTGCCGCGACTCCTCGCTCACCGTCCGCGGCAAGATCAACGGCGTGGTGCTCGACTCCTGCACCAAATGTGCAGTGGTGTTCGACAACCTCGTCGCCAGCGTCGAGTTCGTCAACTGCCAGTCAGTGCAGATGCAGGTTAGTGCTGCCCTTTTCTCTTTAGACTAAATGGTAAACCGACAGCCTCCGTAGCCTAGTGGTATAGGCCCGCGCTTATAGATCGGAGGTCGTGGGTTCGGATCCCGCTGAGGGCAATCCCGATTGCATGAAGAGTAAATTATCCATGCGTCGGATGGGCATGTGAAAACTCGGTCCCGGCTTCTTGTCGACGCCATCTAGCGGTGGCTTGGAGAAGTCGTTTTTAAGAGGTCGGTTTAATGTCACCGCCTCAACGCCTGATCTCTCTCCGGTCGTGTCGGTTATCCGTCCCATCGGGCTATGAGAATATAGGATGAGTGAGTGCACCTGGGTCTGCGCAAACCCTTGTGCAGTCTAATATATCCTGCGCACTTGGCTGATCTCTTGTATATCGGTCGCCGTGGTCGGAATGGGTCGGGAAGACATTATTATTATTATTATTAAATGGTAAACAGTTTGCTTGATGACAAAATAAATAAAAACTGTGTTGTAGACTTATGGGTTGTCCTTTTAGCACCTTGCAGAGTAAAACTACTTCTATTTTTTTCTGCGCAATAGCAGATATAACCGTGGTTCTGTGTGTAGCTCAGTGTCTGGGCAATGGCTTTTAATTTAATATACTCTAGCGACCCGAGTTCGAGTCCCGGAACCTGTTAATATATAGTACGGAATTTTTTGTGAATAAACGATTTTAAGTGCTTTTTTACCACGTGCTTGGATATTTGTAGTCTGCAAATCCGCACCATCGCGTGGCGGTCTGTGCCCTTACATCCTCTGTACGAGTGAGGTCTAGTGGTACAAATATAAGATGATAATTAATAGAGGTCTTTTAATTTTATTAATTCACTTAACCCTCTGTTTTAAATAATTTTAGAATTCGTTAGGTTATAATTTTCCCCGTGAGGTTGAAAAATAATATTGGAAAAGGATGTCTAATGAATAAATTTATAGCTTACCTTAGTAAGTTCTAAATGAATGTGATGTTTAATATTTCTAATCCGCAGAAAATCCGGGCGGTGATAAAATGTTTATTAAAATGTATTAATCGATTGTGGTGATTTGAAGTGACCGCTAACGAGTTCGTGCTGTAATAAATTTAATAATTATTTGCCACATAATAAATTTGTTAAAAACTATGGAAAAAATCAAATAAGTAATTAAATCTTCTTACTGATTGACCACACCTGTGTATTACTCTTTTAGTATTAGTGCGTTTCTGTTTTAGTATCGGAAAACTTTAACATTAGGTATTACACACATTTTTCTAATGTGTATGTATTTATCTTACATTATTACACTTTGTGAAATTTAAAATGAAACGGGAGCGTTACTAAAATAAAATATACATTCAACATTTCATATTGAGCGCTATTTGAAATTGATGCGTGTTGCCGTATAACAACTCTCGCGGGATCTCGGCGAGTTCAATTAATATTAATTACTCTCTCTACTTAATGAATAACAACCCGCACGTCAATGCAATGACGTCATCATTAATTTTTGATAATTTATTTTGTAATTCAATGCCTCTAGTTCTATAAGGGAGCGGTCATGAAAGCGATTTTCATAGTTCAAGTTTTGCCTTGTTATTTTGGCGTCGAAAAGTTTTATACTAAAAAAAAATATAAGTAAATATAGATAGTAATTTTCCTTACTATTATTACTAACAAGAACAATTATCAGTACAAGTATCTACTTGTTTCTGGATTCAAGAATCATTTTTAAAAGTCAAAAAAGTCAAAAGTCAAGTCAAGTCAAAAAATTTTTGACTTTTGACTTTTGACTTTTGAATAGCAAAGATGAGGAGACGTGCTTAAAATATACAAAGAATGCTTTTCAAAACGTCCGCAAACGACTAGCCCGTCCTTTGTTAAACCGCATTTATAACGGTTTCATATTTACATGATAAAGCTTATGCATACAATAAAATGCGAATAGAATAAAACGTTGGATTCATTCCAAATCGGTACAATGAACCCTATTGAATAACTATCGATATCTCGTGTGTCTCTATTTGTTCGTATCCTCTTCGTTCTATATCACAGCAAATTATTTAAATCTATTTTCTTATTTGTATTTACGACACTTTTAAACATCATTTATCTATAAAGGTGAAATTCGAAATAATCCACGAGTTGTTTATTAAATAAATATAATTTTTTATTAATATTTAATAAACATTATTTTATTTATTTATAATGTGTGTCAAAATTAAATAATAATTTAAATTTTGATATAAATTGTAATTGATAAATGTTGAGCTCAAAGCCATCGCGTGAATAGTATCTTCGCTTCGTCATTGCGGTGGTTATAGCTATTAAAAATGCACAATGTTTGCCAGGTCCGCTAGCGTACATATGTATAGTGGCGGTACTACTATACAAGCCCAAAAGCCCGGCTTGCCCTACTAAGGGTTAAAAATTATACATCTTAATTAGCACATAATTCCCGAATAATTTATTTTTAAATTTGAGCGTTGCAGTACTCGTTATTAGGGCAAACCGGGCTTTTGGGCTTATATGAAAGTACCGCCACTGCATATGTAAAGTATTACAAGTTATACGCACATATGCGTACAGTTCGCAACGTGTACCAAATGGAATAATGCAGTGAACGTGTTCGCCAAATACTTGAGATAGTTTCTTTAACCGAACGAAAAAATCACATGGCCATCATATCGTGACTGTCCCAGTCGTCGTCACCGTCGCTCTTCGCCTCCTCTATCGCCAGCTGGCTGCTGGTCGCTTCGGTTATCACCGACAGTTTGTTCTGCAACTTGTGGTTGGGCCCGTCTCGTTCGCACTGCACCCCGACCGGCTGGTACATTGCGTCCGCGTATTCCTTGGGCGCATAGCACTCCCCGGATATTCCTGCGCCTGACTCGCCCTGTCATTTTATTTGCTAAAGAAGGTGGCATGCATGAGCGGTCAACTTAATGATATGTGATTCCCGTCCAAAGACCTCAAGTGTCGCGCGATTTTAATAACATTGCTCCAATCACTATCCGTAACACAGAAGTGAAGCGGAGTACTGATCCAAAGACATCAAGTGGCGTTTTAAAACATTGCTCCAATTACTAGGCCTAAGGCAGAAGTAAAGGTAGGAAAATCTTTTGCAGTCTGCCCAAGCCATTACTGCATTGTCAGTTAATTTACCAAGCCGAAGTGTGTCAGCGCTAATCTTAATAGTCACAGGTTTAGAGATCAATTTTGGTGAGGTAACCTTACTATTAATGTCAATTATATTTTTTTTTTTTATATATTTGGCACGCTATTAGACTGGATTGATAAACAGGAGTCTTTATTCTGGGAAATAATTTTAATAATTATTTTAAATTCTTTGCAAGTTGGCGATGTGTTTTTTTTTAGAACATAATGCCCTCGCAACAAAAAAGTTAAATTTCAAACAATTTGTGGTGGAATTTCGACCGCTTGGCGGAACAAAAATATAAACAACGAAAGAGAGTACCGTCGTAAATAAAACGACCGTCAATATTTTTATTTTGTTGAATAAAACGTACGCTTTTACGATACCATAACGGCATCCAACACGAATGTTGCACGTAAATATATCATAACTGGAAATTTATAGCACAAGTTGTCCGCCTAAGAATTATGGTTTGGTTCAATACCTAATACCCACGTAACATTTCATTTTGCACAATTTATGAAACACTCTTAGCGCTTAAACGCTATCAAGTTCGTGCCCAAAGGAATAAAACGATGTCTGGTAAATATTTATTACAAGTTAAAATTAGATAATTTGATGCTTCTTATGTGACATTACAATTAACGATGTAGAAGGTCAGATTTGGACTGGTAACTAAAAACTAATAATAGTTAATAATAATAGTTAAAAGTGGCAATACTATGTGCTCTTGCAAAGTCCGACCGGGTTAATGCCACTGCATTGCCAGTTATTATTTCGCATTACTGTCAAGCAGTATGTGAAAGCACTAGTGTTGCATGAAGAACAATATTGCCGGAATAATTATTAGTCATAGAGGTAGACAACTCTATATTTCTAGGTGACGAGTACAGCGCAAATCCATAATTTTAAACTCGTTTAGTTTAGAACACTGTAGGGCTTTGTAGTTTTACCATCAAACTTTTTTATTTTGTTATTTTTACTGATAAAAGTATCTTGGCTCCATAAATACTGTACAAGCGCGTTGCTCTAGTGCTGTGAATAATATCAACAATTACGATCTACCCTGTAAGAATAATATTATAATGTCAAGTCTACATTAAAAATGACTATTTGAAAGACTCTAATAATAATATTATACTTTGAGCATGTTTATGTATCAGCAAACGTGTCTTGGCACAGTTCGCGGTTTAGCAAAAAAAGAGATACTCAAATTAGAAAGCAATAAAGATTAATACATTCACCTCATAGTATGCGTAGTTGCGGAAAGAGTTATGATTCCAACTGAGCTCGCTGTCCGAGTCGGAGGATTCTCGAATCGGTGGTTTGTAGTCGCCCATGGCCTTCTGCGATGCAATCTCCATATGATTGGGGTCCACGTCGAGCATAGCCAATTTGCTATTAATGACCATGTTCAGCGTCCTCTGCCAGTCTTCGATTAGCTTCTTCGTGTCTTCCATCTGGCAAATTAAACAGACTGGCTAGTAGTCGACCGCTATTTTACTTGATATTAAGCGACCGAAAACAGTAGGCGCAGTAATTAGTGTAGTTATTAATAAGTAAAAAGTAGTAATTAAGATCGAGTTCGGATGAAAAGACATAGATGTATGCGAAATATGTTTATTCAAATATTTACATCGAAAATAGTCGGTAGGTTTTGGAATACGAAATGAGGAACAGATCCAATAAACAGGCCAACGAAATCAATATATAATAATATTCCATCTGTATGAACGCATATACTAGTCTCGCGAGGATAATTTTATTTGTAACGTTACCTAACCTAACCTAGCCGTATCGTTACAATCTACGTGTTGTATACATATATCGTTTGTTGTAGTGTTGTATATGTTACGTTGCAATGCTTTTACATGACTCTGTTTTTAATTTATTACTTAAAAGTCATAAAACTTTGTTAAGCTTTATCAGGTATATTTTAAGCCGTTAATAGATTCTATATTGATAGAGTTATGCATGAGAAAAATATTAATAGTCTAATCCAGTATGTCGAACTTTGACGAATCAATAAACGGTATTGACATACCTTCTTTTTCAAAAGAGCTTGTTTCGATGCTCTTCTTAATCTCCTCTGTTTGATGAAATTCCTGAGGTAGGACACTTTGTACACGTTAGTCACTTTGACTATCTTCACGTGGCCATCTCGCTGGCAGTCGCTAACAGTGGTGTAGTTACTTGCAGCGGGGCTGGTGGATTCGGGCAATGCATGTCCTTCGCAATCTACGTTATCGCCTTGTACATCCGACAGCGCCGTATGCTCGTACTTCAGATCCTTCATCAATTCCAATATGAACTCCCGTTCTGTTAAATTATCTCTCACTGTCATAGACGTATAGAATAGACGAATGCTGCGCCCCTAGCTATCACAGAATACACTTTTTATACTGTTTTATGTGTTTCTACAAAGATATGTCAAGCCATATTTTCTTGGTGATGAACACAAAATACATTGAACATCAGTTATTTACCGAGTACCGAGTAGTGAGTCAATTAACAATCCCACAGATTATATTTTGGGAATGGCGAATCCGTAATCAATAATTTATGAGACAGGCTAACTCTATTGTCTAGTTGGAGCAACAATTTGAACAATATGTATCTATTTTTTTATCAAAAAGTGCCTAATGCTTGGTAATTTTGATATACTTTATATTATATTTTATAAATTTATCTCATTACATTTAATACAAATTTGGATCGGTTAGAAGAGCAAAGTTTACTCTATTGAAAAGTACTTACTGTGTAAAGAGTTTAAAACTTTTTTGATATATAGAAATATTGAAGCAATGGTCTGGTATAGGCAAGTGTATCGCTTACCATTAAGCGCGTAACTTGAAATTGTAACTCGACAATTAATATATACAATGGCCCGTTTGGCGCAGTTGCTCAGCTATTGACTTGGGCGTCGCAGCTCGTGAGTTCGATTCCCACCCGGAACAAATATTTGTATGAACTACAAATAATTGCTTCGGATCTGGGGGTTAGTCCATGTGAACTTTATGTATGTAAAACGCACTTATAACACAAGATACTTCTATCTAACAAAAGGGGCAGCTGAAATGTAAGAAAAAAAAATTCAACAGTTTTTACATAGAGTAAGTTTAGGAGGTTATGGTTTACCTTGTTGGAGTTCTTTTTGGTCGTCAAATGCTAGATTCTTAGAAGTGTTGTCGAAAGCCCGTCTCAACTCATCGCTGTCCGCAATAAGTATCCGAACACGGTCGCGCACCTCTCGCAACCGACTCAATGCACGTCTAACTTTCTCGCTACATTCGGCGTACTCCGCCTCGCGCACACTTATCTTCGTCGTAACGATTTGAATCTGAATCATGACGAATTACCCGGAAAATCTTTCAAGTTTTGCCCCTGGGTATAAATTTAGAGCAGAATGATGGTGAAGTGTTTAGTTCGTCATATTTAATTTAATCCTTACTGTTATAAATCGGATAGTGGGGGATCATGAATAGACCATTTCATACAGGGAAGTATGTATACCGGTGCAAAGAAAAAAAATACTTCCATTTGCGTTTCATCTAACGAGTGAAGTCGCTTGCTATATTTTAAATGTCGCGGCTATATCTTTATTGTGGCAATTTAATACTCAACTCTAATACTCATTCACTTCAATGCACATGTATTTTTTTTATTCAGTAATGCGGTATGACTTCTACTATTAATAATTTAGTTTTTATTTTCTAACCTGAAGTTTTATATCTTCATATTCGAGTTGCTTCTGTGCAAGCCGCTCTTTTGATGTTGTATAAAAGTTTTTTATGTGTCTATACATGAATATTGTTGTAGATACGTATTTAAAGAAGAAAATAACCTGTAGATGGAAAGGTAAAAGTCATAAGTTTCTCAATAACTCGACGTAACTAACGGGTCTCTTATGAAAATTTGGAAAGACATTTATTCAGGATCGCATAAAATATATTCTGTTTTTAACATCGAAACATTTATTATAGTCGTAATACAATTACACGTTGACTATAACCGTAATATGACTTTACTTACGAAATTTGCGATTGTTATATTGGTGTAAATAGCATATAAACCGCCAACACATTTTTTTCCGAACACTTCCCCATATTCTTCTACAAGCATTTGAAAAGACTTGACAAAATTCCATGCGGTCTCATTTATAGCAGCCTTGTTGACATCGACCACTAAGTTTTCTTTATCGGTTATCATTTTGCGCATATACAGCAGTGAAACCACGGAGGCAATTTTCACTAATAACGCCGACATTTATGTGGGAAACATTTCATAGTAATCAGTAATGTTTATTATGACAAGAGGTTGAAAACCATCTCACAGACTCGCTGACAGCGTTCTGACGTTGTTCCTTCTTTAAAGCTTAGTTTTTTAAAAACTATGTTAAATTTTTACTACAGATTTTATTTTTATAGTGTTTGATTTTTACTACTTGAACAACAAAACGTTATATATTGCGTAAATGCTGTATGCAATATTATGCATGGTAATTTTTGTATAATCTCTATAGTTTGAATATAACAAGAAAATATAACTCTGGTAAATTTCACTTCAATATTACAGAATATTTTTTATGAATGAATCTATACAGTTCCGAGTAGTAGTATTTTAGTGGTTTGTTGAAATGGATGTTTTAAAATCGGAATTGTCGTTTTCAGGTGTTGGGTAAGGTGCCTACAATCTCCATCGACAAGACGGACGGCTGCCAAATCTACCTGTCGCCGGAATCGCTCGACGTGGAGATCGTCAGCTCCAAGTCCTCCGAGATGAATGTGCTCGTGCCAAAGGCGAACGGGGATTACGTGAGTTTTGCTTTTGAAATGTTTCATTTATAGAAAAAACTCTGTTTCATTCAGTGCTTTTTGTGTTTTAAACCCTTTTGTTTATTTATTTATCTGGTTCAAACGTGAGGAAATATTTTTTTATATATATTTTTTTAACTTTTGGATCGCATTCAGTAATGAAAAAACAAACAAACGTAGAATTATCGAAATATTTTTAATAGGATAATAGGGACACCTTTGTAATTTTTTATCACCTATGAGACGGCCCATCTCTATGCTCAATTATTACTTTGGCAACATTTCCTTTCGCGGAAGAAACGATCTTTTACATCATTGCTTGCTCTTAGAATAACATAATCAGATTAGTCTTACAACATACAGAGCTTTTCACGGATTTCTTAAAAAAAAAAAACACGTTATTTGTAATAATATTCGTACACGTTTCGATAAAATTGTTTTTCTTGTTTTTGCTACAGAGGTTTAATTATTGGCACAAAGATTAAATTGTACCATACAACGACGAGCAAAGCACTTAAATTTAACAATGTTTTAATATTGTTTAACAACGAAGAAGTTTTTAAAAACGAAAGAACGAAAACTTCTTCGTTGTTTATATTAAATGTAACGAATGAGCAGAAGGTTACCGATTACTTAGGTTATTTCGATGGTTTGGATGGATGATTATTTAATAATGCGGAATTTTGCTTACAGTCTGAGTACCCGATACCGGAGCAGTTCAAGACGTTGCTGAACAAGCCGCGCACCGGCCTCACTACGTCACCCGTCGAGAACAAGGGCTAGGTCGTCTCGGCCCCGGACGCATTCACCACCCGGAGTCCCATCCCTAAACCCCAACTGACTTGTCATCTCGTGCGGCGGATCGTTCTTGATTAGCTCACAACACTTCGCACGGTCTAGTTCAATATTCGCTCACCAAACCGATCCGCCCCAACTATTGCAGAATAACTCGCTCTTTTAGATAGTGGAATGAGTCTCCGGATGCGTGAAAATAGAAATAGCTACGTATAATCTATTCGTTTCTTGCTCATGTCGCTCGATCTAAGATATAAATCTAATATGACGTAGAGTCGATGGTAATTGAAATATTTACTGGCCTCTTGTGTAACGCGGTGACGTTCCCGCGTTCGATTTCGATTGTCTCGATTTGATTTATTTCATTAGACGCGGAGGGTCGCAGTACCATTTGGTACCGATTGTTCGAGTTAAGGCTAGTTTAAGGAGTGTGTACGTCACGAGTTTGGTATAAGAGCTCTTTGCATTTCTCTTCGATAATATTGGCTGTATGTAACTTAATAGAGTGACTATAAAACCCCGATAAATGACGCCGTTTACGGGCGCGCTCTAGTATTAATTTCTACGCATAATTATTCTAATATCTCATTGTGATCGTTTCTTCATGCGGTTCGGATTTACGTTCTCGCTTTGTTATTGATTGATTGTGATTATAATTCGTGTTGATGTAGAAGTATTATATTACTTACGCTATTCATAAATCGTAAATTTCGTAACTTTTATTTTTATTATGACAATGTGACATCGCGAATAGACACTGTAATTATTTATTATGCCATTCTTATTTGAAGATTTTTTTTAATTTATTTGTCGAGAGATTAAAATAATTTTTAAGATTCGTGGTGTTTCATTTACTTGTATACCTTAATTGGATACCCATTCAATATATTTGTTGTTTGCCTAAGTTGAATAAGCTGCGATAATAGAAATTTGATTTTATTCTCACAATTGGCCTATATTTTCTTTTTATTGGCAAATAATAGTTAGTTTTATATAGTGTTGCCGTGTTTGTAAGTTCAATCCCCATACAGAACAAAAATGTTCGTGATGTATGAATGTTGTTCCTAGTTTGACTATATTTTGTTTTTATCTGTTATTTAGTTTGATTATCTTTATAACACGGAGATTTTTTCTTAGTGATCCCTTGGCGTGTTAAATGTTTTTAAAATAAATGCGGAAAAAGTAGTTCATTTGCCACTACATTATTGACTATGTTATGTAATTAAAAGTTAAATAAAAATAATTTGTGCGACATAAAAAATGTTCTTATATTTTTTATTAATCTTACATATCTCCCGTAAATGATTGGGACATTTATAGCAGGAAGAAAGGATTATGTAAAAAAAAACAAAAGTTTAAACAGATCTGTTTTTTATTTTTCTCATGGCTTACATCGTCCATTTGAATGAAGTAATTTCAAACGGAAAAGGTTTTCCATGAAATTTCAATAAATAGTTTTTAAATAGATTTAATATAGGTATTATTGCAGTAAATTATAAAAAAAAAAATCATAGGGCACATAATTATAAGAGCTATATGTACAACGCCCACTTAGGTATGGCTTAGAAGTAGAGAAGAGGCATGCAATTTACGAAACTGTTTACTTTCATCGATCCAAAAACTTAAGTTTACTTACAACGTATCAGTCGAAATCGAAAAGAAGTTACCCTATCTTTAACTACTGGCTTACACATTAATACTTTCGTGACGATCACGTTTATCAATCGGGATCCATGCCGGAAGTGTTCAGTGGGGAATTGCGACAGTTCCATTCGTCGCTACCGTCGGAACATTCGAGAAAGCCGTTGCAGACGCTGGACGTCGGCAGGCATTCCCCGAGTGGGCAGCGGAAGCCTTTACAAGGGTCGACAGCAATTCTCCTTCGGTTCTCCGCCGTCTCTAAGTCAACGTAGAAGTCTTCGTTTGACTCGGAGTCATCGCTGAAGATTGTGTCGTTGATGCGGGGAGTGTTTGCCGCTATGACGCTGTCGATCCAGTCTATGTAGTTCGAGACCTTCGTGTAGACGCCGGGGCGGTTCGCGCGTGCACATCCGTATCCGTTGCTCGTCACTCCGTATATGTACCACTTCGCTCCTTCCTGTAATTAGGCAAATGATGGTTTGGGTTTCTTTACGATGCGTCGGAAGTCTTTACGGCCTCTACTGTGGTCCTCTTCACGAGAGGTTAAAGTGTTCTAGTAGTTGTTAGAAGTTTTTAAATATTCTATTAAAAATAATAGCAATCATAAACGGTAGCAAGAAAAATGAAAGAACTTCTTACTATCTTCTTGCGCTTGTAATCTAAAGTAAATGTGTGAGTGAAAATATCAAACGATGTTGCTTAACAAGTTTGGACACGTACAATTTTTCGCACAATTTTTTTGCTTTTGAGACGATAAAAATGCATTGACAATTATTAATATGAGGTTATAATCACACAGTGACGCGGCCAACTAAAGAGTATTAAGATTGTATTATGCTGCGGTAATATAAATCACCTACTTGGCACATGAGTGGTCCACCGGAGTCCCCAAGGCAGGCGTCTCTCCCCCCTCGCTCGTAGCCCGCGCAGAACATGTCATCAGTGACTCGGTATAAGGGCAGAAGCCGCGTCCGCCGTCGGCACTCGGATGTCGAGATAACAGGCAGTTCTACCTCTTGCAGGGTGTCAGCTAAAATCAGTTCAGTCGAGCAATCAGTGGATCAGATCCAAACAGAAGAAAAACTTAAAATTTAGATACAAGTTGATGCAATCTATGTGTTAATCCAAACGTATAAAAAATCTATGTACCAACTGCGCGGGATACATTATAGTGCACGTGCGTTTATGTAGACACAGGTGCACTCACTGTTCTTTTACTCTCACAGCTCGATGGTACAGATAACCGACACGATTGGAGAGAGATCAGGCGCAGAAGCGGTGACATTAAACCGACTTCTTCATAACGACTCTTGGCACCGCTGGATGGCGTCGACGTGAAGCAGGGACCGAATTTGTACATGCCCATCCGACGCATGGATCATCTTAATTTTCAGGCAATCGGGTGATCAGCCCGTAATGCCCTAACCCATATAAGGAACAACACAAAGTCATTGCCCTCTGCGGGATTCTAATCCACAACCTGCGATTTGTAAACCGCCTATATCACGGGCAACGGAGGCAGCCATATTTTTATCAGTTTTTTTAACTAAGTAAACGTGTAGAACATATAGTGAGAGATATCGATTTTAAATAAATCCTGGGTGCTTACGGAAGACGCGCTCGTGCTCGTAAAGTTGGCCCCAGCCGACGACAGTGCAGTGGCGGCCGGCGGGCGGGGCGGTGCGCGGGGGAGGCAGGCACGCGGGGCGGAGGCGCGCGTGAAGCTGCACTGGTTCCACACGCAGGAGGGCGATGTCGTTGCGGAAGCCCCGCGCCGCGTACCGCGGGTGCAACACCAACTGGCGAACTCGTGCAACCCTTTCCCAGGGTCCTCGCGGCCAGGCGCCGCGTCGGAGCGCCCCCAAGCGAGCTACCCAGTGCGCTTCCGTCGCCCTGCACAACACGCGCGTCTTAATAATGACCCGTATCGGAAGGTTTCTATTTAGCCAGGGTGCCTACTATTTGCGGTTGCTTTAGCGCATACATGCATATAGTAATTTACACTTTTTTTAGCGTTCTATACCAGTTGTATAACGAGCTTCATAAGCTGAAGCTCAGTGTCTAGGCGCTCATTTTTAATTGATAAACTCTGAGCAACCTCAGTTTAAATTCCGAAGCAAAGAATTTGTTAACTTATACCGATTTTAAGTGCTGATATACCACGTGCTCAGCGGTGAAGAAGAACATCGTCAGGAAACCTGCATATTTTATAAAACAGTAAAAAAATATTTCTTAAATTTGTGAAGTCCGTCAATCCGCAGTGGAGCCGCTTTGAAGTATGCTATGCCTTTATACCCTCTGTATAAAGGAGGCTCGTGCCCAGCAGTGGGACATACATAGGCTGTTACATACATTACAATACATACAAGCAGAAATTAGAAATAAATTTAACACGATGTAGTTATGGCCCATCTCCCTGTGCACGACGTCATGTAGCCCAAGAAACGTATAACTGAATAGTCCACTTACTGGTAAAAACAATGGCTGGCAGAGAGCAACCATTGCGCAGTGACTAGGGTAGCGCCGCATTGGAAGTCACCGTCGCGGTAGAGTGCTGCCTGCCAGGGCCACGCCCCAGCCGCCGCGCCGCCGCCCCCCACCACCCTGCCCCACCGCATGCGCTCGTGAGTTATATTCCTAACCAACACACCGCCAACGTACCGATACTGCACCATCCGTGATTCGCCAGCATTTACCGGCGTTGCTTTTATCGCATATAGTCTTAAGCTAAAACCAGAGTTTGGTATAACAAACTCATCTACGTTTTACCAAACTTTTTCTAACTATGATACGTTGCACTAAAAATATAATCTCCGTGATAATAATGTTTATAGATTAATTTAATTTAAGGTATAAGTAAGAGTTCAAAATTTGGGCTTTCAAATCAGTGTTTCTTCGGTCCCAAGGTTAATTTAAGGAACATAACAATGATTGTGAACTCATGTTCACACTGGACTGGCCCGTTGGTGTAGTGATTAATGCTCCTGACTGCAAAGCCAAAGGTCGTGGGTTCGATTCCCCCAGGATAAAATATTTGTGCGATGAGCATAGGTATTTGTTCTGTGTCTGGGTGTTAATTATCTATATCAGTTTGTATTTAAAAATATATAAGTATGTATACTACAGTTGTCTGATTAACATAGTACAGGCTCTGCCTAGTTTGGGATCAGATGGCAATGTGTAAGATATCCCATGATAATATTATTATTATTATGTCAATCATGACCAAATTAATAAATTATCATCCATTCGTAGAACCATAAAATTATTATAATCTTAAAAAAAATTACATTATTTCCGACTTCATCATAGCGTACCTCGCTTGCTGGGCGTCCGCATGCGGCCGCACTCCACATTCGAGGTCCTGACAGCGAACGCGCAAAGCTTTACGTCTTGGGCAATCGGCCCGCCGGAAGGTTAGACGCGTGTCGGCAGCCCGTGCTGCCTTGTTATGCCACACTTCCCAATAGCCAGATGAGCTTATCCGACGACCCTCGCGCGCCTCTCGTGCCCATCTCGATCCGCTGAAAGTTTCGTTTTTTTTTTTTTTTTGGATTAGACTGATAAACGAGCAAGCGGCCCACCCGATGGCAAGTGACCACCACCGCCCATGGACATTTGCAGCATTGCAGAAGTGCAAAGAAGACTTTAAGAAGAAAAAAAAGACTTTAAGGAGGGGAATTTTGAAAGAGAGAGGAAGGATGAGTGAGAGGGAGGGAAAAGAAGGAAGGAAGTAATAGGAGGGACCCCACGGGGATGGAAAAAGGAAAGGGAGAAAGGAAAGGGAGGGGGTTGGGCCACCGGCCACCTCACTCACCGGACGAAACGCAGAAGCAAAGATACTTCCGCTTTACGCCGATTTTCTGTGAGGTCGTGGTACTAATCCGGTTCGAGCCAGCCCATACAGCAGCGGGAGCAGCTGCGTGGCTCTACCACTGAATTTCCACCACCGATTTTTTATTCCGTAATAAAGTTCCAAAGATTTATATATGTGTATTATCACAACAACTGAAAAACTCATACTGAACTGAAGGAATCTAGAAAGAAATATCGAGAAAATAACCTAATTATTTTAGAAAGTATATGACTAGAAGGCATTAATAACTAAGATTAGCGACCGTTTCAAATGACATATTGAATTTCAAATGGCAGAGAGCTAATATGGAAGAAAGAATTAAATTTCTATTGGTTAAGAAGGGCACAGTTGCAATTTAATGACCATCGTTATAAATACAGATAGAATAAATAAATATATTACGATGTATTCACTTGGCTTAAGAAATACATTAAAGGTATAACTGAAAATGAAGACTGTTTTACAATTGCAAAGTGATTAGCACCCTTTAGTAGTCATTTGAAACAGTTCATATATTGCTTTTTTTAAATACACGAGTTGTAGTTATAGGCTATACATAGGACGAAAGTTGTGAATTTCTATAAAAGCACCAACAAAATTTGGTTGAACATTGGCTTCTAGCCAGATTTACAAAACATTTCAACAAAACGGTCGTTCATTAATCTTGCGCCTATATTTTTATGTCATATCATTGACTACAGATGTATTATGATTCTCTATCATTTTTAACAACTATTTCCTACTAAGAATTCCTTTTTGTTTTTCAAATCTAAACCACACAAAGGTGTTATAGATTACTCTTAGGCTATTTCAACATCCGGATTTAAAAGCTACCTGTGCTTGTACAAATATTTTAAAAGTACATTCTCTGATCGTTTTGTTTGTAATATGTAACAATAATAGAATACATTTTGACTTCTCAAATACAAAAACTAGAAACAAAATCTTTCATTCTTTTAATTCCCTACTTACATTTCTGTTTTTACATAAGGCTTAGAATACGTTAAAGCTGCTAAAAAAAATACTATTAATATTGTAATATACCATTGATATTGGTGCAATGAAAGCTTTCAGATACTCTACCAAGTTTGAGAGCTAAGGACTACACCATATTACACCATATTACACCATATCTATATTCTGCCTGATTTATTTGTCGTCCTTTGATTTCCTTAGCGCATTATCACAACCCTGGGTTGACCATTTAAATGGATCTCAATAAAAATAGACGGCGTTACTTCTGCTTATATTATTATTAGTTTCTTAGTAGAATCCGCCGCAACAGTATTCTGTGACAATGTAGATCTAGCGGCTGGGCTACAATATATCTCCATGATAATAACCGAGTGAAGCCAGCCACTGTTGAGCGAGTGCTTTACTATATACCAGACAAGTCACAAATAAGGTTTGTTATATTTTGAAATTAGCTTATATTAAACGTTTTTAAAGCCCCCGAAGAACAAACGAAGCTTAACTGGGATTATGGTCTCTCATTTATGGGGCTAACAAAATGATCATGTAAAACCAAAATAAGAGATCATAAAGCTAGTGAAGCACCAACGGTTACTATTAATACTATTGCCATTGATATGGGTTAAAACCCATCTGTCAAACTAGCCTGCTTTTCTTCTACATTAAAACGAACGTTTTACGGTGGTAGAGCCACGCAGCTGTTCCCGTTGCTGAATGGGCCGGCTCGAACCGGATTAGTACCACGACCTCA